>KZ111617.1:0-110162 GCA_002120315.1 Hypoxylon sp. CI-4A | reverse complement strand
TTAATTATATTTTAAATAAATATAATTAAAAATTTAAAATTTTATTAATTATTTAATAATTAAATTAATTAATTATTATATTATATATAATATTAAATAAATTAAAAAATAAATTATTTATTTAAATAATAATTAAATTAAAAATTTATTTAATAATTTATTTAATAATTTAATTATTTTTTAAATAAATTATTTAATTAAATTTAATTAATATATAAAATAAAATATTAAAATTTAAATTATATATATAAAAGATAAATACCTTTAATTAATTAAAAAAAAATATAGCATAAAAAAATACTTTTATATTTATATAATTTAAGGTCACTTAAAATAAGCTTTATTATATTTTATATCTTAAAAGTCATATAACGTGGCACATATATAAGGAAACGAAATATAAAATCCGTATTACATAATTTTATTAAAAGGATATTAACTTATTAACCTATATTAAATGCCGAAAATCATCGCACTTTAAAAAACCCACGCCATAGCCCGGAGGACGTAAAGACACCGTAGGGGTCAATATTTTCTTGAATTGCCATCAACTTCTGCTTGTTTTCTTCGCTGTATCCCGAGAAAACGTTTTGGCCCTTATTCGCATAGTTGATGTAAATGAACGGATGTAATACATCGAGATTCTCCGCGGCTTGTCTAAAGTCTCCGATGAAGCGATCCGCGAAGTAGTACGCAGCACCATCGTTGGTGCTATTGGTCCAGCTGACAGAAAGGAGGTTTACTGATCCACCATTAGTGCATGCCCTTATACATCTTTAAGAAAGAAGTCCAGCATCAATACTCACTAACGAGATGCCCCTCGACGTTGATGCCGAGAGCATTGCCGCCTCTCGCCCGCATATTCTCAATCGCCGCAGCAGGAATGGAATATGTGATTAACTCGGGATTGACGCCGGTCACATTCCCCAGTGACTGGACCACATTGTCCTTGAATATCTGAATGGCCTGTTTCCCAAGCTCTACGGATGGGTAATGGGTCAGGGAGGCGAAGATGTTTCTACGATGGCATTAGCATTAGCGCTGTCCAGAGGCTATAAACGTGCCCCATCACACGTACCTTGTTTGTCCTAGCGGTCCACTGAAACTCGTACTCGCCGCCAGGCTAGTGATACCTCCGCTGAGGTTAGTTAAAGCCGGTAATGCGTTCATAGCATCGAATGCCGGTGGGTTAGAGACGGGCTCGGCATAGCGTTGGGTGCTAGACATGGTGTATTGATCTTGCGCAGCAGAGTAGGCGTATCGATACTCGAGTACGACGTTAGTATCTTCAGCATCCTCGATGGTGAAAATCTTCTCGGCTTCTTCAAGGAATCGGTCTGTCTGGTCATCTCCGAACGTGCGGGAGCCGGTATATACAAGGGCCTGAGGAAACACTGTTACGTTGAATGACGTGACGATGCCGAAGTTGTTCCCGCCGCCTCGAAGCGCATAGTATAAGTCCGGGTGCTGATTTTCGGAGACTGTCGCGATCGTTCCGTTTGGCAATACGATCTATGCCAGTCAGCGAAGGCGAAAGTGTGCGAAACAGAGGGACATTCTCACCTCATACTCCAGGACGCTATCTAGGGCCCATCCGTACTTCGCTGAGAGGACCGATGTCCCGCCCCCGAGCGTGAACCCTCCCATACCAACTTGTCCAACCCTTCCACCAACATAACCTAGGCCGTATGGATCAAGTGCAGCAAATACCTGGCGCGTCAGAGCTCCGCCTCCCACACGAGCAGTGGTATGGTCGTCCGAGACGATCGTACTGTTGATCAGGCCCAGATCGATCGTGACTCCGCCGACTGAGACGGAATCGTCTGGATATCGTGAATGGCCGCCGCATTTCACCGCAAATCTGCACCAATTATCGACAAGGACCTGCAAAATTTTCGAGACCTCGTTGGCGGACTCTGGCTCGACCCGACAGACGTAAACAGTCTGCAGCTGCTTTTGGTCCCATATGGTGAAATTGGTGTCGGCGTCTTCGTAGTGCAACCTCCCCGGATATTCGGAGGCGAACGTCTCGCACTGCCTTAATCAGACTCTGATTTCGGAGCTTGTTAAATTCCCTGCGAACTTACAGCTTGCTGGCAACTTTCCTCCTGGCCGGGGCTTGACGTATATTCCCTCGGGTGTATAGCCTTCATAGCCATAGCACCCGCCGAGGTGAACAGCAGGGCTGATAGGTAGGCAACGTGTATGAACCGCATGTTGTCGATAGAAACAGAGCCCAGAGATTACTTGTGTCTACGAGAATTGAGAACGACGTAGTCCTTAGTTGGCAAGCTTCCCTTAAAATCCAGTCTCGTTCATGATTTTATGGTGATGATGGTTCCAGTCGTATCAAGGAGTAGCACCTATCAACATTGAGATAGTGACGACAGGGGTATTCGTTAGTACGGGGGGCATAGTTGGCAAATCCGGAGGAAGAACTGGCTATACGCCAATCAACTGTCCACGTCCAGATTAGGGCCCGCATCTTCTAGGGTCAGATCAGATAGATCCACAGACTAATGCAGCTGGATGACACTTGCATGCGATGGCACTTATCTATACATATCCTAGTCGTTCCCGCCGACCCCTTTCTTTAAGCCGGGGAGTTTGAGTTCTTATGCAGCTGTCATCAATACACAGCTCACTCGTCGTTGATCGCAGTATCCAGCTTATTCCCATCGCCTTAGTGCCATATTCACATCATGGATGAAGCCGGTCGCTTTTATTTCCCATTGAGCAGCCACTTGGGTGGAACTCGTGTCGGGGACGTAGATGACTGGTCAGGGGTGTCAGATGGTCGACAGAGGAGAAAGGTTCAGAACCGCCGTAATCAACGGGCACGCAGTGAGGAGAAGCTCTTGCATTCCGATCAAGGATTGGAGGGTAAAGACACGGCTAACCATTCGATAGGAGCGAAGAAGCGTGGAATATGCGACCAGGCTGACAATGAGGACACACCTATTGATGCGCAGCTTGTGTCAACGCGGGTCCATCCGATGCGGCTTACTGGGACCGAAGCCACCATAGCCATTATACGAGCCATCAATCACGTCAACGTTCTCGAACCCAAATCAGAACGCAATCGGCTAGTGATGCAACGGTTTGAAGAAGTTGCATTCCGTAGCTATGTCGTCCGCGTGCCACAGCTTAGCATCCTACCAAGCTTATCCCAATACAACTTTGTCAGAGCATTACTGGCGAACGTTGACGTCTTAGGGCTCTCGAAAGAGGAAATGGACGACGATGCTCTATCGCCATTTAACGCAGTCGCGGCTCCTGCCCGTGCCAGTTCTGCTCGGGCAAGACTAAGACCATCACAGCTCCCTGCTGGACTTCGACCGACCGAACTGCAGTACACGGCCCCCCATCATCCATGGATCGACCTGCTTCCCGTGCCGGCGATGCGCAGCAACATATTGCGCCGAGACCCCGACTCGTACGACGAGGAGGAACTGTGCCACGCCATGCGGGGGCTCACCCCAGGCCACAGAACTGGCGTGTTAGTCTGGCGCGACCCCTGGGATGCGACGGGCTGGGAGGTCACGGAGGAGTTCGCCAAGTCTTGGAGCTGGGTAGTCGCGGGCTGCTGGGATCTGCTGCGCTCGACGAACGACTGGCGTGTCCGGCGCGGAGAGGACCCCCTATTTCAATTGCCTACTATTGTGGATGGCCCTGCTGCTGCGAGCTAGCCGGCGAATCTAGGCTTAAGCTCGCGTTTCATCGAAACTACCTACCTACATAGGCACCGAAATATATCAAGTAGCATTTGAAGCGGATTCATTGAAGCCATAAATAGTATGCCATGAGTATATCTGCCTAATTACCGTAGGTAGATCACATGCTGATAGGCGCCTCGGATTTCCCATCTCGGGCTATTCTCCTGCTGGGCGACCATGCATGTAAAAGTAAGATCGAATAGGATTCGTGACATTCAACTTATATATTGCTTTTGGCTTCTGATTCTTTGGACCCCAGTCTCACCGAGTGGGCTTGCAGGTTACCGGTACGATTTGTCGGTTGAGACCTACATTTTCACAACACACCTAAATCTCTGCTATTCCCATCTCCTCCTTCATCTCAGCGCGTACAAAGCCCACTCCAACTTCAGGCTTTTGCCACAGCCCCCAACCTCTCAAATCTTTGTCCATATCGATCAACTGACCGGGAACCATTTCCAGGTCAAATTTCCACAAGATCTTTGCCGTAACTAGCCTACCCTGCCACCACGTAATCTCCCTCCCGGTACAGACCCGAGGCCCCTGGCTGAATGGATGAAACCCTTTCTGGTTATCCTCCGCGGATTGGGGCTCATAGGGGATGTTGCTCTGACAGCCACCTCTCTGGTCTATACTGTATAGGTTTGCTGAAGAAACGTGGATTTCGGGCTAGCGCAAACGAGCTCGATTGACAGACCACCTGCAGTATACGCGTCATTATCATGATAAGGTATAGTTTTGAGAAATAGGATGGGGTCATTGAGTTTTCTTACTCCTTTTTGAATGAATACTCTATCCACCATAGCACCTGGGCTTACAACCGGCATTCCTGTCGGTTCGTCTAAAACCACGGTGAAATTTTCTAATCTCACGGTAAAGTCTAAAGCTATTCCCAGATTAATATGATTGTATAGTGAAATTTATATATATTTTTTACCTCTTACATAGATACATACTCTTAATTTCTATAAACTGCCACAACAGCACCTGTCGATGATTTTAGCATGGGATAAGATAGCACAACTTAACGGTTGAACCAGCTAATGTTTTTTTCTGCTATAAAAGGAGGTAGGGAGGTAGCGGCAAGATTAACGACACACTTATATAAGGTCAGTAGAAAAAATACATATTTTGGTATAAGCATCCGGAATACTAGGTCAATCCTAGGATAGCGTCAGATTTCACCGTGAGATTAGATCTTTTCACCGTGGTTTTAGACAAACCGATCTCTGTAAGTAGTCCCGGCATCATACGGAGAGACTCTTTCAAGCAGGCTGTCAAGTAGGGCAATGCTGTGATTTCCCTTGCTGTAATATCATTGTAGGTAGCAAACGAGTCTTTAATCTCATTGATTAATACCCTTAAGATTCTGGGGTGTCTCACTAAGTGGTAGAGAGAGAGAGATATAGCCACAGAGCGGGGGTCTCATCGCAGTTAGAAGCAGGAATAGGTACTTGAGTGGGCCGAGCAAGGGAAAGCGCCATGACATCTGAATGACAACGAGGGCCTTGCTGAATCCGGTGAGAATGGAGAGATATGATGGGTGCTTCACTACCTACAGGTTAGTATCTACTCACCTGGAAATATACATAGAGAGTACTTACTTTCTTTTAAGGCGTTTATCTCTGTAAGCCATGTCGGCAGAGATATATACACACAGCCAGTTAGCCCATATCTGTAAGCTGACACCCTGGGATCTGCTGCCGAAGACCTCCATGCGTTCAACAAAAAGGTCGATGTACTTGTGTAACGTCGGTTCTTTGGCATTAAGTGCTCGACCGCTAAAAGCCGGAGATAGTTGCTTGGCTACTTGACGATGGCGCACTGGATCCCACTCCCAAATGATGCCACCATACTCGTTGTTTCCATGGTTGTTCATCTGAGTTTTAGAGAAAAGCTCAATGTTCTTATGATGAGAGCCGTATATATCTGTTATTTGATATAAGCGTGAAAGAGCGGTCATTCGACGTCAAATCTTACCAGTCAAGGTCTGGGGTGTGATAATGACTAATTCATTCGTAAATGCACATACCATATTGCTCAAGGACATTCTCGACAGCCCACGGCCATCTTCCGGTCAATCTCAGCATTTCTTAGGTATAGACATTGAATAAGGCTTTAGATTATGATAGGGCAATCGTGCTTATAGGTGGTATGCGTACCACACATCTAAGACGGTTGTGATCCCAGGACCGGGAAATCTAGCGAGTGGATGAAAAAAAAAACGCCAGAGAGATCGAATAGTCAGGTAGAACGTGGCCTATACCATACGTCAGTGATGATTCGGCCTGAGAAGACATTTCAGGTACACATGCACTCCCGAAAATGAAGCCAAGAGATGTGGGGTTGTCACCAGGTTGAGTACCTGTAGCTAGGAAAGGAAATCATGGTTAGGTAAGTATGTGTTGGAAATAGACGCAGGTTATGAGTGTGTATTAGTTAGTTGTATTAGATAGAACAGTATTGAGAAGCCTATGAGGGGGATGTAGATAGTACATATATGCTGTGGGTGTGGGGCGAATTAACCAGCCACTTAATTCCAGCAGTATGTTCATGGAAGGGATTAATTTGAGGAGATGATAATTGTGTAAGGGGCATACAGAGTGCAGAGATTGAGACTTTAAACTACATTGCTTACCAGACATGCTTACATACACCATCCAGTGTTGCTGAAATGCGAGCCTTCGTAGCCAAGACTTGTCTCGGCCCTGAGCAGGGGGATAAGCAACATAGGCCGATAAATCGGTTTTCTGGTGTGAAGAAGCTAGAAATTGATCATAACCATAGATTTACTGCTACTACCTACGTTTACAGGCTGCTGTACGAAAAGCAAGTCACTCGCTAACTCTGTTCTAGGACATTGAGAGGCGGGTCTATAGGTCTATAGCAGCAGAGATTTAAACCAAAACGGAGTACCTAGCGACACGTTATGCGCCACAATAACGCTTTTCATGAAATGTAAGACACGCACCCGACACGACCAATAAAACAACATAGATTATGATGCCTCCTGCAGGTCTGTGGGGGGTTCAATGTTTAGATCCTATGGCCTATCTCCTCACTTTAACAGTACGAGAGTTGGCCTCAAATACCAGTGCAGGCGATAAATCAAGTCGATTTACTCTGTAAGAATATCACGATGCTGTTTTGTTTACCTATGTTCGTAAGCTGTTCCAACATATATCAGGAATCAGGCGAATCTCATTCCAGCTGCCCGCGCCAGCAGCTCTCACAGAGCAGGGTACAAAAGGACTTCTGTGCCCAAGATTTCCAACACGGCATACATCTTCATTACTTGCATAGAGGTAGACATTCACTCACGTACTCTAGCAGAGCGCCAGGCGTATCCGGGGGACAATTGCTGGAGCCTGTTCATCACCATGGAGTACGAGCAACTGGACATTCCAGAGTTTGAAATACGATTACTAGAAGTCATCGAAGCCCCTTCCAATCCGATAGAGCCCATCCGGTTCAAGGGAACGACCCGCAAGCTCGGCCACCGACCGGAGTACAAGGCCATCTCTTACTGTTGGGGGGACACTTCGAAAACGTTACCAATTGAGGTTAATGAGCGAATAATTCACGTCTCCGAGAATCTTGCACGTTCGCTGCGTGCTGCAGGATCGGCGCCAGGAGCCCTGCTCTGGGCTGACGCGATATGCATCAACCAAGATGACCCGGTTGAGAAGGCCAACCAGGTTCGACTCATGCACCTTATCTATTCAAGAGCTGGCGCAACAATAGTCTGGCTGGGTGAAGAAGGCACTAACATGAAATATGCACACGCACTCCTAAGAAATATCAACCTGGAGGAGCAAAAAGAACACGAGCCCGCTGCGATTGATAAATTCAGCGCAGCTCTGAGAAAGACACAACATTCTGCCAAGGCGCTCCGCGGGCTCCATGAACTCCTGTCCGTGCCCTATTGGGAACGCGTATGGATCATACAAGAGATTGCGAAAGCTCAGGTGGTTGAGGTAAAGTGTGGTTCCCTCAGCTTCGACCTGAACACTCTCATAGCATGTGCTGTACAGTTGGAAGACCTTCCTAAACGCAGTCATACCCTAATCTCTGCGATTGAGGAGTTTCGCCGACAGGAATCGGACGCGCAACGAGGTGGACTACGAATGACGCTCCTGGAAGCAATGTTAAGAAGCCGCTATTCTCTCGCAACCAACCATCGCGATAAAATTTACGCTATGCTTGGCTTGACAAGGGATGGTAACGATCTAGTCCCTACGCCAACATATACCGCGTCCCTGGAGGAAGTGTTCAAGGAACTGTTTGGGGCGCTTCTTTATCAGTCCCTGCATCCCATGGACTCAATTTTACTGTCGTTATGGGCCCCTCTGAAGATTTCGGTTGGGTTTACACCCACGTGGATGGTCGATTGGGCGGACCTCGCATTCAACGTACCACCTTGGTTGACTTCGAATCTACGAAATAGATTTGATAGAGTCGAGCACGAAGAGGGACTCGGAACACCCCTTTTCAATGATAGGATTGGGCTCACGGGTCGAGGAAAATTACTAGGAACCATAGTTAGCATCTACGATGACTCCACCGTCTCTGAACCTATTAAGCCTGAAAAATCCGAACTACGCGAGAAATCGTTGTCAATCATGCACTCAATATCTTCACGTATATTGAGTAGGTTCCTGCCCAATAGCCCCATTTCCCGGGGTATCGACTCGCGAGAGCTTGCGATGGCTCTTGTCCGACTTATCACTCGCACTGTCGACGAGGAGATCTGGGAATTCTTTCCTAGGAAGAGTTATGTAGAAGAGGTTTCGAGGCACCTTGGCCAACTTCTGGTTGGCTCAACTCCTTCTGAGCCTTCGGCACCTCATCCATCCAAGAAAGACAACGGATTCCCGATAAACAAGTCACGCGCCACAGCCACAAGCGGACAGCGCCACCGTACCCCTGAAGAACAGGCAGCTCATGAAAAGCGCAAAGAAGAACGTCGCAGAGAAAAACACCGCGCCCCACGTGAAGTTTACGAGAAAGAACAAGAGGGCAAAGGCAAGGAGGCAGAAGTTGTAGCTAGCTACTCTCGTCGAAGTTCGAGAAAATACACAAGAATACAGAACGTTGCCACAGAATGCCTTGAATACCTCACATCCATCCACGCTCTCGAAGTAGAAGAAGCGAATAGGTATACAGCCTTAGAAAATCAGGCCGAGGAAACACGGGTTGACAAAGAATCGAAATATAGTAACCAAAAAAGAGCAAGGGCCCCCCAAGAGCGAAGTAGATCCGGACTTAACGGGAAGCAAACCGCCGTCTCATCATTCATCAGGGGTTTCGGGAAGATGAATATAGGAGAGACAAAACGACCTAGCGACCTAGCATTCGACGAGATCACGAACCCCTCCTCGGGTTTGAAGCCCAGATCCGTGTCCCCGTATCCCCAACCTCAGTCGCAACCCCATCCTAGTCACGATTTCGTGGAATTCGATGACTGACTTCATCCTAAGTGCCCACGATATTAAGGAGGGAGATCAGGTATATCAGCTCGATTATTGCTATTTCCCCATCGTCTTGCGGCCGATAACTTCCGAAAAATTCATGCTAATAGGAGAGGCTTGCATTGGTCAAAATGCTAGTCACTATTGGATAGCTGCCAGAGATTGTCCATGGGTTTTAACGCCGGGGCCAAAAAACTTGATTACTATAATCACGGTTCGCGACCGTTCCGCTACTCTTCCTTATTCTTTTGACGAAACATCATCATTTCAGTTTACATTTTCTCCTTCGCCGTCGGATTCTTAACCTTAGGTTGTCATCTATCATATATTACTTCGTGTCTGGAATGTCTCTGTAAGGAGATGGTAAGCATCCTTCCGAAGCTCGCTTGATCTGCAATGCCATCGGTCGCGACCACCAACGTTGATGTTGGATGACACCTCCTATCACCCAATAATTGTCTATGCGCAAGTGCCTTTTCCACACTCCGCGAATCTCACCCTCAGCGTCAACTCCTCACGAGGCGTCTAATCGTGCTGCAATGTCCTTGGGCCCAATCACGTTAGGTACGTTCATGGGATCAGACTCGTTCACACCCAAAACATCAGACGCCGTTTCGCGAATATCTTTACCCGCAAATCCTGTACACCAAATTATTGCGTCGACGTCGATGATACTTCCGTCAGAAAGACACACGCCTGCTTCAACCAGGGCCTGATAGCGATCACTATGCGCTGTGTCAGCGAAGAGTTGTGGGACAAGATGGAACTCAACTTACGGTTCCCGGGATGCGAGATGAGAGAATAGCCCGTGGGAAAATTGACCATCGAGAGCCAGCGGGAAAGCATTTAGCAACCTATCCGCTACCTCTAAAGGCATGTTACCGTAAGCACCGATACCGTGGGGGTCTATTGCGTATTCGTAAGGGAAGACATAGGTTGGAGAGCGAGCCACCATTGTCGTTTCGAGACCTGCATCATGACAATGTTCTATGATGTCGAAGGCCGTATTCGCCGAACCGATGACAGCGACAGACTATAGGAGAGGTGTAAGATATAGCGAATAGTGGGCTATTGAACTAATTGCAAGATAGTTTTTTTCAAGCTTGAAGAAATTGCAATTTAAGTCACCTTGATACCTTTCTTTGCTACGGACTGTGCGTTGCCGAAATGAGCAGAATGGAGGATAGTACTCCTGAACGATTCCTCATATTTTAATGCAGGGAGATAGGGTTTCTGGGACCCGATACCAGTGGCCTGGACGAAATGCTTGCTTACAACGGTCTTTTCCTGACCTCCACTCGCAGCCTTTAGCCTGATGGTCCACTTCTTGGTTGTGGTATTGTAAGAAGTTGAGTATATGGTGGTCGATAGAATGACATTGAGATGGAGATCTGCAGCATATTGACGCAGATGCTCTACTACATCATGCTTGGTGAGCCTATGAAGACTTCGCAACTCCTTTGCGTAGTCTATTACTCTAAGTGTTAGTTGTATTGCCAACTTCTATGATAGGTGTGCGAGCTTACAAACATAGGGCATCTCGTAATTGGACGTTGGTACATGGAACTTCAAGCAGTCATAACGATGAGCCCAGTTGTCTCCGATCTGTGCGTTACGATGGATGGCCACACTTTCGACACCTAGAGCCTTGAGCCGCGCTGCCATCATCGGGTGTCATACGGGGATTGGTGCCAAGAGGTTGTTGGCCAACCTATGCGGCCACAGCTGGCGGTCAGGATAAGGTGTTAAAATATTACTGGTACACACAAGTCAGGAGGACAGCGCCTACATATGCAAGCTGCACCAACACGAGGATATTCAGGAAGCCGGATGTATTTTGTACTATTAGATTTGGGCATAAATAGGTCTGGAGATTCCTACTCAAATTGAAAAGGAATGAAGGACCTTAGGACCCATGAGAATTATTATATGAATTTGAATATACACTCCAAGCTCAGACCCCTTGTCACATCGGGCCACTATGATTGATAAGACACCGTCTTAAGGATGGGGGTAAATGGGGATAAAGAGGACACCTTATGAGGTTCCAGCACCAACAACGAAGACATCAGTTTCTATGGTGTCCAATGTATCCAAGTTCCGGCACGGAGTGTATAGTAACCTCTCATCCTCTGGATGGTAGGTAATGTTATCAACCTGGGTTGATAGGACCCAAATTTTCCAAGTAATTGACTCCTTTACTGCACTGGTTTTCGTGGGCAGTAGTACCATCTTGGCCTGAATAGTAGGTGAATCTCCGGTCATTATATGCATCAATGGCTCCTGGTGCTATCTTCGGCAACGGTCTACAGACATCAAATCGAAGATTGGCTTTAGGAGGCCACTCGGCTCCTGGTGGGACCGACCCAGAGAGAGTATCAACTATGAGGCATTAGCTATGATCATAAAGTGAATAGACTTAGTTATCCCTTACCAGAAGCCGTGATAGGATTCCTACTCTTCCTTAGGCGAAGGTAGAGACGACAATAGAAAATGAAGATGAGAAAGGGGAACTTAAGAGAATGGTGATAAACGCAGGCGTGATCTAAATATAAAATGTGTACTGCTGTTGGGAAGAACGGGCCCTGGGTTTTGTTCTATTTGGTCTAAACTCGAACTGCCTATTATTAACCAACACAATGATGCTTACCTACCTACGTAGTTGATATTATGCGGCTTCCCAGTTGGTAGTAAGGGGGCATGAGGCACGTAACCGTTCAATTTATTCGTATACCAATCACTAGCTCTAGAAAGACTTACCTACTTACCTAGGAGAAGGGTTAGTTAAGAGCAATCAATCGCAAACGTATCCCCTCCAATCTAGCGCTAGCCACATAGTAGACATGAGGGGGATCATTAAGGATCAAATAAAGGTCCAGCTGTTAATTTCCAAGACCGCAGCGCAGCTGTAAATAGGTATTTACCTGAGTTGGTGAACTGGCTACAATAGGGGCTATCGATATACCTAGGCACTCACAGTCGATTTACCCACCTACCACCAAGACTGCACCTTAGTGGTCGACGTCGTCCTTGGTCTAATCTACGACCTCTACTTTCTAGAATATTTTGTCTAATAGGGGATAACTTTGCCGCCTCGCTAAAGCACATGAGGTTGAACCTTGTAAGGTACATATTGTTGAGAAAACTCGTGCTAAGTCATATCAACAGATCGAGAAACATAACACGACATGCGGCAATTGAAGGTGAGATCGTCACCACTTTCGTGTAACTTGAACCTTGACATATGCTGCTATCATACTGAAGACACATCTCTCTTTAGCCTCACGGTAAAAATCCTCGAGACGTGTGACATCCAGCTATTTCTCGTACCGCCCCCAGCTAGTTCCGCGGGGTTCTCTTTCGTTCCCAGTGGATTTCCAGGCCCCAACTCCGGTGTTGGGCCATCCGTACCCAACTCAGCACCCAGCTTCTCAGAGAGGTCCATGCCAGTAACTCGTTGCAAAGGCAACTCTTGTTTGCGTCTCGCCAGGAGGTTCTTCGTCCATGATACAATTCCAATCGGTATGAAAGTAGCTACCTTCCCTCCCCTATACCGACGATATCGACGGAGAGTTGCAGTCATCATCATTACTAGTATGAGGAATATCAAGATACCTGACATGGCTATGGCTGCTGTGTTAGTGCTCGAAGCAACGCTAGAACTTGGGGCTGTTCCACTCTCAACTGCAGGTGTGCCTTGAACCTGGTCTGATGTCGTTGGGTCTGGTTGATTAGCTTGTGATGACGACTCGATCCTTGTTGGTGTATCGGATGCCGTTGTGATACTATTTGATTCAGATTCAGTCGGCGAAGTTTCAGTTGTCGTCAATCCTGTCCTCTCCCTAGTTGTTGTAGTTGATATCAATGACTCGGTATCAGATGTAGGAAAAACGCGTACTGATTGTGTACTCGATTCGCTAATAGTTAAGGTGCTTGTGAGAACATCGCTCAGGTCTCCCTCTCGCCATCTAATCTGCATTGCTGGTCCTACTGTCACGGACGCACCGCTTGCCGACGCTGTGCGCATGAACCCCCAGACACCACCATGAAAATCAGTAGTATCTGATGTACACGTAAATCCACTATACGGCGTTAGCGCTACGAAACTTTGGACGCCAATGTGGTAGGTAGTATTCTTACTTTGGTACACAATACATCGCAGTCTCCCCGGCTGTTATGGCGGGGAATCCTTCAGTGGTACGTTCATCGTTAACCGTACATGCCGCAGTGAACCCAGCTGGACATACAGCAGGTGAGTAATATGCAAAGCCTTTTTGGGAGATGTTATCGATCCAAGATGGGGGGTCACATGAAGCAGGTCCTGTTGTAGGGAATGCTGGAAGCTGTGATGGTACTTTCGTAGTGGTCAGCAACCACGTAACGGGACAAGGCGGATCGAAAACGGTTGTGAGATCGGTGAGAAGACCACCAAACGTTGCATGTCCTCCAGCAGTAGCACTGGCTGTCGCCATTGGGGTCCCAGATGAATATCAAAAAGACGAGTTCGCGATTGAAAATGTGAGGCCAAAAACTGGCTGGGCATTCGGAGGTCGCCAACAACACTCATTTCACAGATTTGAGCCGATGATAAGAAGTAAAAGCGGGATTCCATCTAGACATGCGAGCGGTAGACCTTGTAAATAAGTATTCGTCCCCTTGGGCTGCTATTCTGTATCTCACCTTAACAATGTGCGGCTGTAGCTGACACCTCCTAGCTCTTGGTTACACGCCCAAGAATGGCCACGGATTGGGCCTCAATCTCTACGATATAACTGGTTTTCTGACAATTTCTCCGTATCTCATTGGTTAACCAAGAATAAGCGTTGGTTTTCAGAAGTTTTGGCATCTTAAAAGGATATCATTCTAAAACACCATCAAAACGTCGTCTCGTCCCGTTCGAGACATTTGGAGCCCCCTGCATTTATCCTACAGGGTTCGCACCCCGTCGCGAGTAAAACCCAGCACTCTTCAGGAAGCTCAAATGAATCAAACCTCAAGGCATCGAGATTCTTGGAACGCGACATATCTATCGCGCGTTCGAGTTTCCGGCTGAACCCTTGTTCAGCTGCTGTCATCACCTCCTCCATTCAAAGTCTGTCTCATGACTTAACTAGCAAGTAATTTCTCCGTAGTGTCATGAAGAAGTCTCCTAGTAAGATGAAATTTGTGTCAAGTATGATTAGAGTATGTTATATGCGTCGTGATGTCAAGCCTTGGTGGCACATGCCGGGGTGACATGCCACACAACACACACCATCGTAGCCGAACGCTAGCTTTCACTTCAACGCCGGAGCTAAGAGCTATTTCATGTAAGGTTGACTAGCTGTGAAGCTCAAAACTAATACTAACATCAAGTCGAGAGATCATATATTTTCTTTGGGGCCTGCGGCCTGCCGTCATGGATGAGTGTTGCAGAGATGAATAGGCCCCTTAAAGCGAGATATTTCTTCCCCTCGTCACTCTCTTCACAATAAGACACAAATACCAAATCACACAATCCACCTTTCTGCTTGCCCATACTTGTACCTAGTGTGTTCTCACTTGGTGCTCGATGAATGCAGAACACTGACTTAGAGGTGCGAAAATAACAGTTATTCAATCGAGAGGCATTCTCAGGGGTAATGAAAAATTCACCTTCCACCGAAACATATCCAAAGTGTTCCAATAGTAGGTTAGGGGTGGTTGCCTACCTAAGTAAGTGCCTCAGCATGGGAACCTAAGATAATGAAGGCTTTGAATCAGTACAGCTGAGCTGCAGCCCAGGCGATTCTTTGACTTAATTAACTATTACTATCTGGAAGTGCTAATGGTGCAACCCATCAATGGGATTCCTTAGTTTAGGGGCATATAATCACTTATACTTGCTCGGCGAACAAGAAACTATACGAGTACAATTATGCCAGCTACCCGAGCCCATGGCGTAATTATTAAGTCCTTCAACTATGTGCAGTCGGGAATTGTAATTCTGCTTAGAAGAGTAATATGAACATGGACCCCCTGGCTAAAGGTGATTTGCTAGGTTCTGTTTCTTCCATACCAGAATATAGCAAGCCTTGATGAGGATTCCTTCACAAAGACAAGGACCACCTCTCCTTCCAGGACATGGAGCAATGAAATGAACCCTCGTAACCGATAAATACAGCAAAAGAACAATATACAGCCAACATAGGCTTGAAGCAAAGTAGTATCGTGGCATAAAAACGACAGAGAACTTTCGTATTGCCAGCTATCCTCAACTCCAAAGTACTTCCAGAAGAACTAGGCATGTAGAAGAGCCAGATATGATCAATAGTGATTGCTGATAAAGACAACCGATCAATCAAAAAGCAGGTTCTCTGAGGATTGATGTTTATCGGAATCGTCTCCGTTATCCTCCTCCACCTTATTAGGGTTGCCCTTGTCAGTCCCTCGTATATAATCGCAGACGGCCCTAGAACAGTCCGAAGTGCATCGAGGATATGCCGATGACAACCTCTCTAGAAGTAGTAAGTTGCAGGATCCCTCATTCTTTCGATTTCTTCCTCGAGTGTTTTGACGCGTGCCTCGAGGTTTTCTACAGCTGCCATCCGTCCTTGAAGCAGTGTCTGGATCTGGGCTTGAACATGCCCCTCAACGAGGACAGGAAGCTGCGTTTGGAAGTTCTGCATATCTTGCTCAAGAGCTTCGACACGTGCCGCCTGCTGTTGGAAGTTCCGCTCAAGGGTGTCAATACGTGCCAACGGTGGCTGAAGCTGTATCTGGACAAAGATTTCATGCTGGTTTCTGAAATCCTGCAATTCCTGTAAGCTCTGCTGGCTGGCTTCCATATTCTGCTGGTGAGCTTCCATATTCTGCTGGTGAGCTTCTAGGTTCTGCTGGTGAGCTTCTAGGTTCTGCTGATGGGCTGCAATGCTCTCCTGGTGGGCTTCAACACGGGTCTCAAGCGCAGTGTAGTTAACCTCGCAAGTCTCCAGGCGGTGGTTTACAACATCCAGCCGATTGTTAACTTGAGTCTCACTTGTAGTGGCCGGGTTGAGACCGTAATGCGAAAGATCTTCGATGCCATTGGCTCCATAAGTCTGCTGGAATTGAAGTGCTTGATGACCATGATAGGCACCCATTGCAAGTGAGGGTGTGGCCATAGCAGAAGGTCCATTGGCAGCAGGAGCGGTGTAACCCTGTTCAGGATTAATATTCTGTCTTTGACACTTTGGATCAAATTTGAGGATAAACTTACATAGTTAAGAGAAGAACCATAAGAGGCTTGCTGATTGTTAAGGGCAGCACCATAATGAATACCGAGACCAATTCCTTGTTCATTACCAATGATAGCACCGTCCTGAACAGTGCCGGCGTTGAAAGTACCAAAACCCATAATGTTATCGGTTTCCATGTCGAGAACGGACTGATTGGCACCTAGAACGCTAGATTGCTCGGTAGAAGCGGGGGACAAGGTACTATCCTGGTTCTTGGGGTGGAAACGAGCCATCTTAGAAGGAGCATCTCTACCCAACTTTCGGCGGCGGCTCATTGCTTGTTCCATGGCGTCGTTTTCCATTCGCTCTTTCTCCTCTTGACTCGCCGACACCCAGTCTTCCTTCTTTTGCACTTCGCGTTTTGCGCGGTTGATTGCCTTGTTATCAGAAGCTCGAGCTTGCTCCGCCGCAAGGGATTCTAAAGACAGACGTGCCTTCCGGTTCCGGGCTCGGACCGTGTTAATATTTGTCGAGTATTCACCGGGGGTCTTTTGGAGCGGTGGCATGTCCAACGAGAGCGGCAGGAGCTATGCTTATTAGCGATAAGTTTTCATTCAAGTAGCCAGGTACGACTTACATATATAGGTGTGTGGTGTTCGGCGGATGACGAAAGCGCAACGAGTAGAGTCCAGGATCTCAAAGAACCTCGCGTAATGAACGCCAAGTAGGGGCGGCGTAGTGAATGTCTTGTGAACAATGTTGTGAACGTACTCGAAGATGATATTACACAAGAGATGCCCAGTAATGAATGTCGAACGATGATTAACAACCAATAATGAGTGACAACTAGCAAAAAGACACAATGGCCGGCGGGTAACTAGACAGTAGACAACATGGATATTCGATACGTATTTTGTGACCACCGATCATTGACGTTGGTGGGAAAGTATCTGAATAGAAAGATAATGAACCGCCGATATGGTGAGAGAAGGGAGAAGGAAAGATTGTGTACTTGAACGAGTGGTGTGAAATGAACAGAGGCGGCGCGAGTCTACTTATCCCAGATCGTGGATGCCGCGTCCGTAAAAAATGTACTGGAGGAAAATGATGTTATGTTTTGAACTCAGATTGTAAAATAACTTCGATGAGAAGATGTATCAAAAGAAGGCGGCGTGAGAAGAAAAGAAAGGGGAAGAAACGAAGCGGTTGAATAAAGTTGGAATGTGTGTAGAGAGAAAAAAAAATCAAAAATCAATAGAAACCAGGAAACAGGAGTGAGTGTAAACCACGACTGCCTTGTGTTGTTGAGAAGGTAGCAGGTTGGGAACGGGGGCAACTGCACGTTCGCTTGACCATCTTCACCTGGGAAGCGGCGGATGATAAGGAAGGTATGTGTAAGAAGTATCAACACGACAAGGTATCCAGGCAGTTAGGTACATATCTCTATAAGCTTCTAGTTTATAAGGTAGGTAGGTACTTGAGGAAGAGAACATCTTATAGATGCACTTACCTTGCGCCGCTCTGGTATGCTTAAAGTAGGTAGGTACGCCATTTCCTGTGGATCATATTGCTCGCCAGCAACCTGATATTTTTGGAACTTGCGAGTAGAGTATGTAGTTACAAATATCAGGTACCTTAAAACCTTATAAGAACTGTGGACATGTTGACCGGCGCTTACCCAAGCATCAGTGAGATAGCTTCACAAACAATTTTAGTGGTAACAGCGGCGCACTCCCTGAATATCTAGGTACCTAGGTATTTAAACCACAGTGACTGTCTTATTCCACTATTACTACAAAGGCAAGTGAGCACAAGAAGCTTCAATAAGATAGGGTAAAATACATGTAGGTGCCGAGTCATGAATTTTTTGACATTCCTCTCATACGATAATGAACTAGCACCACGAATAGGCAAGTCAAAACAGTCAAATATCCCTTTCATATTTCACTGACCGTTTTTCAGCCATGTGAGCCTCATCCTATACTGCATGCATTATTCATAATTAGACGGAATTCTGTTAAGCGGAACTGGAAAGACATTTACATATTATGATGAGTACATCTTCTTGATGTCTGTCTTTAGTATCACATTATATGCATCGCCTCCGTGCCAAATGGTGTAATGAACCCTCAGCCCAATGCTAGCTTCGTACATTCAACGATTGTAGCATAAGCCGTAGTAGCATAAGCCGTAGGGTATACATCAAATCATGTCTCCTACTTGAGTGATTCGCAATAAAATAATAGTCGATGGTCGCAGGGCACTATGCTCATATAGTCAATCCCTGGGTTTTCCCGAGATCTAGTCCATTCCTAGATGCAAGTCATGCATACACTCGGATGGACCGTTTGAGGCGCCAAACGAGTCCAAATGAAAATCGAGTAGCTGTTGTTGGTAGGAGGCACCCCTATTCAGCATTTCGGTCATTTCCGTTAGTTGCGCCTGTTGCGCCTCCACGCCAAAGTCCATAGAATCCTTCGCAATTCTTCCACATCTTGATAGTTCCGTCTTCCGAACCGGTGGCGTAGAGCTTTCCATCGGGTGAAAATGCAACAGACCAGACAGGTCCGTGATGTCCTTTGTGGATGTCTACTCATTGAGGTCAATGGCTGTACAACAGGAAAGGGAGAAAAGAAAATGCACATACCTATCTCGGTGTCATCATCCCATCTGTAAACTCTTGCCCACGTAGCTGGGATGTCCTCACCCACCACGTATTTCCTACCCTTGAGATCCAAGGCAACACTTGCCACCTTGAAGCTCATCTTGGTGCGCTTCAGTTCACGGTTCGCGCGAGGACCACCCCAAAAGTAAATAGACTTTCCGGCAGCTACCGCTAGAACCGGAAGTCCTCCACCGATGTCTGACTTGGAGGTGTAATCCGGCGCAAGACTGCACAGCTCGCAAGATCCGATCTCCCCATCTAAGACTTCCTCCATCATCACGCTCTTCGTAGGCAGGTCAAACCAACGAAGGACATTATCGGAAGCCGTGATAATTATGTTGGGGTCTCTGGTCCACACGATGAATTTAATCGATGCGGTATGGATACCAGCACCAATCTCGAAACCGACCGATGCATTTATGGTGGGGGCAGCATCGGTAGTGTTGCCATTGGTGACAGCATCGGGTGACAGCGCCGGCTTCATCTCGGTCAGATCGAATAGGCGAAGCTTCTTTTCCATGCCACCAGTAGCAATGAGATCCGAGTTGTCGGGGGAGAAAGCGACCGCGCGAACTATGTGGTCATGTTGAATGGTACAGAGGAGCTCTCCAGTGTGGGTGTCCCAGACCTTTCTGATACCCAAAGTTAGCCAAGTACAATAAGTGGTAGACCAGAGTGTCAGAATAGAGTGCAAAACTCACGCGGTAAAATCTGCCGAGGCTGTAGCAGCAGTCGATGCGTCGGGACTAAGTCTAGCCTGCCAGACAGCCCCCTTGTGGCCTATGAAGGTGCCAATCCAGTCACCACTCTGACCGTCACGAAGCATAGGGTTACCATCTAATGGGAATTTTTGATTAGCTCAGATGACAAAGGAGCAGAGCGGAGCAGAGGGGCAGTCAAGCCGCTACTCACCCTTGCAGGCGGAGATGAGATAGTAGACATCATCCTTCTCAAGAGGCGAGAAGCTAATATGAGGCACAGGTCGAGAGTGTCCGTGACAAGTTAGAGGGTGGTATTGTCGGATGACTTCGGTGGGAGTGGCCATCGCGAAAGGAAGTCAGTATTTCGGGTAACGTCAATTCCAATTCCAATTTCCACAAGGTAATTCCCTTTGTTGTAAGAGGGTTGAGGCGACGACTGATGCGAATTCCGATGAATATCTCACTAAGTTATCGCGTTGGACGTATGGTTTGCGGTCGGTCGCATGCGACTTCGATGTTGAATGCGTTGCTGTCAAAGGATGGGAGTCGAAGAAGACAAGACAAAATGATTGATAATCGGAGATAGTTGCGAGAAGATCAAATGTTTCGTAATATGGAATCGAAAGAGTGTGCAAAGGCAGATAGTGAGTTTAGAATGGGAGGAGAAAAGACGTAGATAATCGTAACTGATCGTGCAAGGTTCGTGAGGTTGAAATCGCATTCATTAAAAGACTGATGGTCGTATTCCGATCGATGGAACTTTGGAAGGTTCTGTTGCCAAAAGGGTCAGAGAACAAGGTGACCAAATTAGAAAATTCCCGATTGAGAATGAGAGACGAGGGGAGTAGGAGTGGTGGGCAAAGACAAGAAGAAGATGGGAGAGAGAAAAAGAAGTCGTCAGGAGATTTTTGGTTAAAAGTTTGGAATGGTAGAAAATCAAATCGATTTGACGAGCCTCATTGAAATCATTAATCCATGCAGCAAGTCCCCTAACTTCTAAGCCTTGTAGGTACCTTTTATTAGTGGAGCCGAGCCTATGTACCACATAATGATAGGTACAATTGAATACAAACAGGGCTAGGCTAAGGTAACAGCTTGGGGCGAACAGCTGCAGGCGGCGGGGCAAGCAACTGTAAAAGGATGAGTAATATGGACGAGTACTACAAATTACCCACATACATTCAATGTACTATTCAGCTACATAACCCCACGTAGGTACTTTCGCATCCCAATCGGTCCATGTCAATTTACAGCATGTGGGGTTAGTATCGCAGTGGCAGCAGCAGCAGCAGCAGCAGAACCAGAAGCAGTAGCAGCCGTACCTTACCAAACATCAACTCTTCTTACCTTACTTGCAGATTCGAGGCATTTCCATATTCTTTTATTTTTATTTTTTATTTCCGTTGCACCAGAAACTTGCATTGTGGCCGACCATATAGACCGACAGACAGACAACATTGCCGATACCAACATCAAAGTCCAAAAGTCCCAGTTCGATTTCCCATCAGTATTATATCCTACCTAATCCGAAATTTCCCCCATCCCACTATGGCCGACTTCAAGCTGTCTGCGCAGCTTGTTGGTCACGATGCCGATGTATGCGCTTCTCTTTTCCTTTCCTTTTTTCTTTTCGCTTCTATTTGAGATGCCAATTTATATATAATAACACAAGCCTTGCTCCCTAACTAATCAACCACTTTATCCTAGGTTCGGCATGTATGCTTCCCCGCCTCAAATCTCGTCCTCTCCGCTGCTCGCGACTGCACCGTCCGTACCTGGAAGCGAACCGCTACATCTCCCCCGACCTTCGAGCCCTCTACCATCACTCAAGGCACCGAATTCTATAATAGTCTAACGTATCTATCCCCCTCGTCCGAGTACCCTGATGGCCTGGTAGTCTCTGCCGGCACCGATACCATCATCGACGTCAGGAGAGCCGCCTCCAACCCCACAGATAATGCTGAGCGCCTGCTGATCGGTCATGCCCGCAACGTTTGCGCCTTAGCCGTCGTTCCCGGCGGTCGGTACATCGTGTCGGGTAGCTGGGACAAGACTGCAAGGGTGTGGAGCATTCAGAAGTGGGAGACGGAGGCTATCCTTGCTGGTCACGAAGAGGCGGTATGGGATGTCTTGCCTCTGGACGAGGCGACTGTCGTAACTGCATCTGCAGACAAGAACATTCGCATCTACAATCTCCGATCCGTCACAGCTGGCGAGGTTCAGCCGCGGTCTACCATATACACCTCTGACGTCATTCGAGCCCTATGTAAGGTCCCGAGCGGGCACCCGAGCGGCGCCGACTTCGCCAGCGCAAGCAATGACGGGGTCATCCGTCTGTGGAAACTCAATGGTCAGCCACTTGGTGAACTTCGCGGCCACGACAGCTTCATCTATTCCCTCACAACCCTTCCTTCCGGCGAGCTGGTGAGCTCGGGGGAAGATCGGACAGTTCGCATATGGAGAGGCACCGAATGCGTTCAGACCATCACTCACCCTGCCATCTCGGTGTGGACCGTCTCGGTGTGTCCTGAAACTGGAGATATTGTGACGGGTGCTAGCGATGGCGTCGTTCGCGTCTTCTCCCGTGATCCGGATCGCATAGCCAGTCAGGACACCCTGTCGCAATTTGACGAGTCTGTCAAGTCTTCCTCGATACCACAGCAGCAGGTCGGTGGGGTCAACAAGGAGAAGCTTCCTGGTCCCGACTTTCTCAAGAACAAGTCGGGTACCAAAGAAGGTCAGGTACAGATGATCAAGGAGGATAACGGCTCCGTCACGGCCCACCAGTGGTCGATGGGTCAGCAGCAGTGGATCAACGTTGGCACGGTTGTCGACGCTGTTGGCAGCAGTGGACGCAAGGTAGAGTACAATGGTCAGTCTTATGACTATGTCTTCGACGTCGCCATTGAAGAGGGCCAGCCGTCCCTGAAATTGCCTTTTAACCTTTCCGAAAACCCTTATACTCGAGCCCAAAAGTTCATCGATGACAACGAATTATCGCAGAATTTCTTAGATCAGGTTGCGCAGTTTATCATCTCCAACACAGAAGGTGCAACAATTGGCCAAGCTTCCGAGAGTACAGGGGCGCCTAACCCATATGGCAACGATGCCAACGCAACGAAGGCGAAAACGCTACCGCAACGCGAGTATCTTGATATTACCGCTGCCAAATATGAACGTAAGTGCCACCCCAAAGACGTCCTGAGACTTATATCGGGGTTCTAACATTTGTCGCCTAGCCTTGTTTAAAAAGATTCTCAGCGTAAACTCCGCCCTTGTGGCCGCGGGACGCAAAGACTACTCCTTAAATCCGCCAGCGCAAGAGGTGCTGTCTACAATACGGCAAAAATTAGAATCCCACCAGCCAGTAACGGACGATGCCTCCGTGAACCTCGTCGTCACGATGTGTACGAAATGGGACTACTCAGACCGCCTGGCCCCCCTTGACCTTTTCCGATGCATCGCGACGTCGCCCGCTACTGCTAAGTTCAAGTCGCCTGATTTTGGAAGTCCAGTGGAGATAGCCATTGCCGCCGCGCTCGACGGCATCCTGGCTGGAGGACAGCCCAACGAGAATTGTGCCATGATGGCAGCCCGCACCATCACCAATCTCTTCAAGTCGAACGAGGGCCGAAGGCTGCTCGCACAACCTGCTGAGGGATTACGAGTTGCGACATTCATCAATCGAGTGTTAGGTATAGGGGGTCAGTCTCCCATCGGCCCTTACAATCGTAACTTACTTGTCGCCTTAACAACAACCATGGTAAACTATGCTGTCCTCGCGTCTAGAGAACCAGGAAGCCTATCGACCAATGCACAAGTATACTTCCTTACAGCGCTCGCCAGAATTCTTCAAAACCAGACCGATGGGGAGGTCGTTTTTCGGGCGCTGGTGGCTACAGGGACTCTGATCACCGTGATCGGAAAGACAACACCCGAGGCGAAAAGTATGTCCTCGCCTATAACAACGAGCAAAGATCGCGTACCCGAGCCGCGGGTGAAGGAGGTAGCCGATGAGTGTCTATCGCTACTGAGATGATCACGAGCAAAACGGGGTCAAACACCGGGTCATACACGATCTACGGGCAACCGCAGATGGGTGCTTTGCCGCGCTGGCAGTAGTGATAATTCATGCTACCTTGCTAAGTGTTATTTGCTGATCTCAAGGGGTGAGACTTGATGCATCGTTATCCAACCATGGAAGTTCGATGTTTCGCGTCAAATAGCTGATGCAATCCTCAGACTTTGAAGAAGAATAATACCATAATGCCCCTCTAGGTAGCTAGATATCATAATAAAGTGCATATGGCGTACCTTGCGCACTTCATCATCATGCTGTTCCATCTTCCTCAGGGGTAAGTTATAAGCGTTTTATCCAGATACTCCAGGAAATAGTAACCTTGTGAAGCAGCCAGACGAATGACTCCATCCAGGGGCTATCATGTATGCTAACCCGTCTTCAATCCAATCGTGGTATTGGGTAGTAGTATTATAAATCCCTAATCCTATAGGCGCTTGATCTAACATGTCACGTCACGGGCATGGATACAAAAGGGGAGGTGACCACTCGCCGGATCTGACTACATGGCCCTCGTAAGCTCCAAAATCATAGAAGATGAAATGTGATACAATGATTAAAAGTAAAATTTAGGCAATAAAGGCGCCTTTTGCTAGAGACTTTATCTGTCCCCTAAGTGGTTCCGTCCAACGCAGTAAGCGGAATGTTAGGGACCTATCTAGCCTCCTAAAGACATGGATATGCTAGGTACCAGTACTTCCTCATCCAAGAATAATTCGGGAAAATAATTTGACGACAGTACCTGGGGTTTCGTTTCTACCACCAATCATCATGGTCTGATCAACGTCAAATACCACTCCCATCGTCCAAGCAAAGCAAACACCTCAGCCGTCCATCCTGTACGCCGGTTCGAGATGCCAAATGGTATAAGGTATATATAGATACAAAGGGCCACATCGACGCGATATAGCCGCTCGCCCGAGTCATTCACTCATTTCATCACTCACTCCGTTGTCACCGATACGTTTTAAAGGCCTCACAGTAGAAACCAAAGAGAGGCGACAGCTGGTAAATAACCTAGCCAGCTCCACACAGAAGAGCTCCGGGACCAGAAAGCGGCTGCGCTGCTGGTGGTCATGTTGGCCGCGGCGCCAACCTCGGTGGTCGTGACGGTGTAGATCTCGGCGAAGCCCAGGTCAGTGCTATTGAAGCAATTGGACTCGTTGACCTTGGCGATTCTCTCGTCTCCCGGCTCGGCAAACGTGATATCGACACACTAGAGTAGTAAATAAATAAGTTTTCTGCTTGTCTTCCTGCTATAGCCGCCAACACCATGATGAAAACTTACCGAAAACAGAGCAGCACCGTGCTGGGCGATCTCGACAACTTGTATCGTGGCATTGTCGCCCGCGTTGAAGGTCAAGTTTGTCGGCAGCGGCACCTGAGGCAGGCAGACGGTTCCAGGATACGGGCCCTTCGAAGGGCCGACAAGTTGGAAGGGAGAGATCATGGGGAATGACATGTTGCCGGGACCTCCATCCGGTCCATCGGTACCGAAGCCAAGGTTGACGTAGAGGAAGGCTGTCTGGTGTCCTTGAAACCAGCCAGGCTGGAAGGAGACTGCGCCGCCTGTGGTCGGCCAATATGTTCGATTTGTCGTCAAGCTCATGCCACCACCTTCATAAGTCGATCAGGTTAGCTAACAGCCCAGTCTCTGAGGTTGGCAGATACGAGATGCACAAAAGACCTCTCTCGCATCTGAACGGGGATACTCACATGGATATATCCATTGCATGCCATATGGCCAAGTTTCATTCTGAATGAGATTGTCGCCTCGCCACCCAGGGTAGGTGATGACAGTATGTGCTGCCGTCAAAGTCGCGGCAACGACGGATAGTAATATTGAGGAGAACATTTTGCTGTGACACGAAGACTAAATCCAGACAAAGGTCCTTCTTGTCGCACAGCGACCCGTTGGCGATACTAATTACAACTGCGAGTCCTCTAAAAGTTGAAGAAGGAAATTAAGAAACTGAAAGTGGACGGCTAATTTGGTATGCGCGGCTGTCTCTCTCTCTCTCTGTCCACCCTCGTAGAGCCAATTCTAAACGGGCCGGATCTGGTTTGAATACCGATCGAATGCAATGGGGGCTCGGTCGAATCCTGCCTTGTATACAGTATGTAGCTATCCGTTTGGGATGGGATAGCACTGACGTTGGTGATGGCGACGGCGATGGAAAAATGATGAGAAAAGAAGGGGAAGCAAGTTGTAGGTGCAGATGGAGGCCATTATTACTGACAAGTTGCTCGATGCGCCTGCATGGCACCCACGAAGCCTCTCCGCTCCGAGGCCTAGGGTCAAATTCGACGGGCGGCATTTTGGGCCAGGCGGTCCAGTGAGAAGTGATAGACGATGTGCACGACGTGCAGCCGAGCAGCTTGTCCCCTGTCGCAAGATCGGGTAGAGCCAATAAGATGTGATGGGAGCTCGAAAGCGAGTCGCTCATTTGCGGTGGGGGGGAAAGACGATTTGCTGGGAAGCAGCCAATAGCATGGATCGAAGGTAGGGGAGAGGCGGGATCACAGCTGCAAGGGTCGCTAGCTGGTTGGTGTTGAACAGGCTGTGGTTGGTGATAGAGATGGCACCGGCATTGCGGGAGACAGGGGTTCTGCACGCCACCGAACACAATCAGCCAGTAATGATGATGGACTTAAGCGCCGACGAAGAGAGCCAGCCCACTTTGAATCTGAAGAGGGAGAGGAGGCAGAGAGGGAACAAGCATCCATGGTCACAGTTAAACATCCGGGACCCCAACTTGTTCGTCAGCCCCCCCCTGTTTGTACATCCAGTACATTCAGTACTCTATGTTGATCCAAGATTGAAAGCAAGGGACTATTTTTGGAATTCCCAACTACACTGCTACATAATTCAAAAAGATCTCACCACCCTTTTCGTAATAGTAGTTTTTATATCTCTCACCGAATCGATGGTCAACAAGATGGTAACATTGAACACCATTAATCA
This sequence comes from Hypoxylon sp. CI-4A, assembly GCA_002120315.1. Taxonomy (NCBI): domain Eukaryota; kingdom Fungi; phylum Ascomycota; class Sordariomycetes; order Xylariales; family Hypoxylaceae; genus Hypoxylon; species Hypoxylon sp. CI-4A. Next base: position 83,391 of record KZ111617.1, on the reverse strand, counting down.
AGTGGTATGACTTTGGTTAGTAGTGTAACGATGTTGATGATCGATGGTATTATCTATTATTGGTATTCTAGAAGTTTTACCACATGGATATAAACGATAAATTACAAATTCGCGGGTGGGTAGCATCGCGACGTCAGGGTACGTTGGTTTAATATATCCATTTACGATTAGCGGTACCTATGTGAGGTGAAGTGTATGTGAAGCCCGGATAAATCTTGACGATGATGATGATGATGATGATTAAAGATTGAATATTGAAGATTATTTATCACGTGGAACTAAATTTTAGTAGAGCTAATACCTACTACCTAGGTACCTAGGGCACCACCACCAGCGGCGCATATACAGTGCGGAGATTTCCGATTTTATTCCTTTTGTGCCTTATTTCGCTAGATTCTACTCAGCAAACAGTACGGTACAGACTGTACTTTACGATCGACCATCATCAAAACTAAACTGTCATCTAGGTATTAAGAGCCTCAATCATCCATCTCGATTCCCCCGGGTAGGATTCTCAATCGACCCTATTGGACCAATCAAAATCATGACATCCGCATCCTTGAGGAGCCCTAAGCAAACAGCAGACCCTCAAGAGCAATGGACTACAGTTCGTCGCAAAGGACGACGCCCCCCTAAATCACATCAGCATGCTGCCGCTCCCAATACTCCCACCGTCACTCCCGGGTCTGGGGATCGATTATCCTCCCTGTCCATCTCAGATATTCAGAGAAAACACCAGCGCACGATGGACCAGTGGAAGCCATCAGTGTGCTGTCACCAGTTAAAAGAAATCATTACGAGCCAACACCATTCTCCCACAGTTACCCGTGCCATCTGCCTCGGCTTGGGATCCTTTGACCCCGAGGATGGTTCGTGGAAAGGGAAGCGAAGAGCGCATGTGCAACTAGCCGCGTTCCTAACCATGGTGGAACAGCTGCAACACGGCGACCAACAACCAATTCGATGTATTTTTCAGGATCCGGCATTTAACTCGGTTGACAAGGATTTCATTCGCGGCCTGGGTCATGAAGTAGTAGATTCACCAGAAGGATTTGACTTGGTTGATCCATCCACTCTCATCTTTGGTGTTCACTTATATAAGGATACATACAGCAGAGCCATTGCTCAGCACATACCTGCAGTGTTTGTAGGTACCCCACGAGAGGTGTGGGAAGAGTGAGTCTCATAGTTCCCAGCTTGCAGTTTAGGAGATGCTTGTTTCCTAGTCACTTAGTCTAGCTGCTCTACTGTGTATCATAGGTAGCTAACACCCAACAGATGTCACGATTTCGATCTTCTAGATTGGGCCATGCTCAAAAAGCTTGACGAGCGGTGCGATAAAGTCAAATTTCCCCAAGATGAGGAGGACTATACTATATTCTCAACCACTTCCATCCACTGGAGAAGACAAGACGAGACATGAGCGCTCAGGAATAATTATTTTATCCGTTCGCTTTGAACTAGCCAAGTGCTTTTTTTCGATTCCACTCGGCCATGTGTCATAACCACACGCCAAGTATCAAGTTGAATTCTTAAAGTAGTTGAATCTTTCTTTCAAGCAGATGGTCAGAGGCAAAACTAGTGGGGATATTGGGAGCAGCGACTTTCACCATACCAAAATCAACCCATCCCAAGTAAATTAACCCCGCTAGTTTTATGACGAATGGAGGTAATGGATATTGATAAGAAACCATCAATGAAATGATGCTCAAGTAGCATAATATTGTACCTTTTCGGTGGCAAGCACCTATGCTAATTGCTAACTGGAGGTCTCACTAGCCTATTCATTCATATTTGTCATACGGCTCTACCTGTAGCTCAGGTACTGTAGATGGTAGTCGACCCAAGACTCTTCCACTCATTCGCAGATATCATTGACCAGCTCTATGTCAATCTCCAGCTTCGTAGTGCCGTGCCTAACAAAAACTGCCCAAGACATACCGCGGTCTAGTGCGTAGCCTGCCTGCCTGCTACGAAGGAAGTGATCCTTGTGGTGATCGTAGCGCTGATGTCGATCGACGGGGAGATCCTAATTCCTTACAAATGTAGTCTGGCAGTCTGGCAGTCTGGCAGTCTGGTGCTACTACACCCCCCACTCATCCAAACCCTACACGAGCTGACGAGCTGACGAGCCAATCTTTTTAACCTCCACGTCGGAATATTACCCCCAAACGCTGTTTGCTGTCCCATGATATTGCGGGCCGATGGTTACTAGACTGTACTCCATTCTGTTTACAACAACAATATTCCAATCCATTCATCCATTCGCCATCATTCTCTCTGTTTTGGCCATCTCTGCGACCCATGCCCGGTGCTCCTTGGCAAGCTCGATGGGATCATTCATCTCGAAGGAGAAGTCAAAGGGCATGTCGTCCGTCAAAGACCCTAGTTCCTGGTCCCCTGCACCGTGCGAGCTTTTTCCTCCGACATGCTGAATTAGGACGGGGGTAACGGCCCAACGCAAGCTGCCGCGACTGTCGGCCCAGTCCTCCAAGAAAGTATCCACGGCAGCATGGTTATCTTGCGTATCGCGATACAGCGGCAGCAGATGCTCAAGAACTACACGTTGAGGGAAGACGAGCCCCTGAGCGCAGCATCCGTATTTATGCATGAGATGGACGCCTGTGCTTATGGGCAACATGCAATTGCGACCAGCTGCAAAAAACAGGCCGATCAGCATAGGTGTGCACACTCCACAGATGAGGACGATGATGGAGAGTGTGAGGGCCTTTCGCACTACGGCAATGCGCCAACGAAGAGCCGCCAGTACCAAAAGTTCGGCGAGCACGACTCCTACGCTCGATCCGAGATACGATGGCCATTCCTCACTATTCCAGCCAAGAAGTCGGCCATCGTAGAAGAGGCGCAAGTACAGAACTACCAAAAGAAGGAACATGTCAGCAAGACCGCGGCGAAGGATAAACATTAGAAAGCGGCGAATGCGCAGCGATATAGCAAGAGTAGACATACAACTATCTTGACCGAGCTCTCTCGTCTTCCTCCCGGCAGTCTGCAAGGCGCTAAGGGCGCGATGGTACCAACCGTCCAAGGCGATTACGTCGTCTTCCAAGGTCATGGTATACTGCGGGTTAACCTTGGCACAATGATTGAGCAGCACAGAGTAGTCTATCTTTTGTTTTCGGGCATGAGCTTCGTAATCGCCTTTCTCCTCAAGTTGTCGCACAAGACTCATGGTTGCGAGATCATCCGGATAGGTGGGGAGGTCGTCGGCCATGTTGAGGAGCCACGGTTGGCGGAAATCTTCGTGCTCGGACTGATCGGCGTGAGCAAGGAAGACGACGAGGTAGATGCGTTGACGCTCCAGGTCATCCAGACCTTCGAGAATAGAACCAAGAGTTTCCCTAAGGTAAGAGAAGCCCTTTCTACTGACGGAAGCAATGCCTATGCACAATTCGGGAGCGGAAGAGTTGACCCATCTCGTCGGCGTGTGAAGGGCGGCAAGGTCTCCAAACTTGCGAGCTTGGGCTTTACGAAAGGAGGAATAGGTCAAGCCGCGAGCGGATTCGGGTCTAAAGAAGACGGAAGAGGGGTCACGATAGCATCTAGACCGCAAATAGGCAACGACCAAGGTGTAACAGAGCAGGAAGCCCAATAAGAACGACACAACGCCGCGATTCTTGAAACTCGTAATCATCTGAGCGAACACATCCAAGTCGGCCCCCCCTTTTTTTCACAGGAATATCGTATCTCGATCAACGACAGCAAAATAATTAGGTAAGATTAGAATAAGAAGAGACGACTATACAAAATCATCCATCATGGTCCATTGGTCGTCGATACCATCGTCAAAATGACGGGATGTATGAGCAAGAGCAAGAGCAAAAGTAAAAACAAATATTAAGAAATTATAAGTAAAGGGAAAGACGAAAAAAAAGAAAAAAGAAACATCGTTGGTCTCACAAACTCTCGGCGCGTCAGCTGTAACTACAAATGGCACCATAACTCCGAGTGGTATGTGGCAATCTAACTTATTATAGTTGTGTTAGTGGTCTTGGATAAGTCTTGGTTGGTCTTGGAAGACAGTCTAGACTAAATCGGCCTAACTCCAATCGTTTCTACTAGGTTAATACCTATGGCAATATGTTGCAACTCCGACCATAGCGAAGGTGAAGATGTGGATGCCGTGTCAGCCGTGCTCGGCAGCTATCCCGCATTAGTTGCATTGATCTAGGTAGCGAGATTGGCAGATTAGGTTTGTATGTATATGTACATATGTACTGTACCTACCTGGGTGGGTATCTAACCTTACCCGCCACTGCGGGCTGAAGCTGAAGCTAAGGCTGACTTGGCAGCTTGGCAGCTTGGCAGGAGCTGTCGGAGCTTTGCATGTGGCTGTGCTATCTGGGATCAACTAGGTAAACCGTGCTACTTTTATTATATGTATTATACTAGGTATCTACATATGTATCTACATATGTAAATAATTGAGCAAAAGGTTGATAAATCTCGAGGAAATTTGAAAATCGTGGCAGAAACATAGATTTTTACATCTCCTTGCCTACCTAGGTATGTATGTAGGTTGGCGATGCTCATAACTTCTCACTTTAGATACCTACGCTTTGACATACCCAAACTAACCATTAGACCATATGGAAATTAGACGTACCGGTATATCATGTCGACTACGCGCCTGTGAAGTAAAGGCTAATAGAATACATCTCGTCGTTTCCGTAGCTCTGTAGAGGTAACAAAGAAATGCTACCACCGTGCCGAAAGCAAATCCTTCTCCTTTAATGTTTCTTGCCCATTGTATCTTAGCGTGTCGGATTCGGCGGAGTACAAAGATGCAACATCGCTGCTTGGGATAGGTGTATGCATCTTTGTTGGTAGGAATGGATATCTTAAGCTTAACAATCTCTCTAGGAAACAACCCTCCTGTTCCAGTTTCAACAAACCGTCCTTCAGCCTTCAGAAGTTCCTTTGGTAGATACGAGAACCGATATCGCAAGTCTGATAGTAATAGGATCATAGTATCGAATCTTGAGAAAATCCCCCCCCCCCCCCCCCCCTTACATTCCTTCCGGCGGCGACTCTAGGAAGCATGACAAACTACTCACCCGCTCAAGTCCTATGTGTGGGACGTGAAGGTACGGGATTTGGTAATTGCCACACCAAACACATAGTGTTACCCGACCCGGACCTTATACCAGAACCTCGCAACGGGAATTGGCCACGCACTTTAGGATTCAATGAGCTTCAGTACAGCCGAGAAGAATGGCTGCCTGGCGACGCCCTTGACAATGCTCTAAAACTCTACCTCCAAGGCCTGCCGAGCGAGGTGGCGAACAAGGTTCATCTAGCAACAGCCGACCTAGACGACACACTGTTTTATAAAGAAGAAGCTGCCTACAACAGAGCCGTGGACAAAACACTGTTCCGAAGGTATTTCGCGCCTTTCAAACAAAAGGAATACACCTTGTGGCCCGTCAACTGCATTGGGAAACACTGGATATTAGCAGTGATTCGCAAAACCAAAGTCGACAAGCTTGGCAACGACTGGGACCGCGTCGCTCAAATATCGCTCATCGATTCTTATAGAGATTCGGCAGGGAGCAGGGAGAGAAAGAACTTGGTTTCCGAGAGGATTCGGGGACTATTGTCGGCGCGTGGATTCACGTTCGCGCCGGGCTGCGAGCGTATAGTATGGACTCCGTGGCAAAGGGATGGCTGGAGCTGCGGCCTCCGTGTATTCTGGGCGGCAAAACAGATCCTAGGTCGCATTCTCTCCTTTGCCGAGGATCAAATTGAGTACAGCGAAGCACTGTGGGATGATCTCAGCGGATGGTTCGATCCGGACGCCACACGATGGGAAATGGTTGGTCTCTGCGCGCACCATCTCATCGGAGAAATGAATTATAGCGCCAAAGTCGCTGTGGAGTTGATTAACGACGTTCTGGATGAAGACGGCAAGGAAGCTAAGCTTGCCGAACGCATAAAACCACCGAACAACGGGGTAAAGCGGGACATCGAAAGACCGTTGACGAGGAAGCGGCTGGCAGACAACAACCCGAATCGCAGGAAGGCCGAGGCGGTGCCAGAGCTCAATAGCCGCAAGATTTTGCCTTCGTACTCCCTGAAGAAAGGGGATCGGGCAAAACGTGTAAAGTCAGAGGGGACAGCAGACAATCCGGTCTGGATTGATTCGCCATCCCCTCCCGGGTTACAGAGGGGAACGGCGAAGAATCCGGTCTTGCTTGGCGCGCCACCCCGTTTCAAGTTACCGAGAGGACGGTCTGCTAAAAGACTGTCCCTTAAAGGACTAACTCTCGAAGGACAACCTATCACAAAACAACCTCCCAAACCTGAACCCAAACCTAAGTCAGGAGCCCCCAAGGGGCTGTTTGATGGATCAAGAGATTTCAACCCGAGAAATAAGAAGTGATTCTAGGGTATAGCTAGACCTCTCGTGGCACCTTTCATGGCACCTCTCATGACACATATCATGGCATGCGGTTGAAGGTAAAAGTGTTGGGTTGGTTACCTTTATCATTTTATTCGGTATGGACAAAGCTGCGACTCGGTGTGTATCGACAGTTGCACGTAGCTAGGTGCTAGGTAGTAGATCATTTGTAGCTTACTCGTGTGAAGGAGTTTTGGTTATGGGCATGATGGAAGCCATCGATTTTTTTTTTTTAAGAAGTTGGGAAGGGATTTGATTACTAGTGTTGCACGTAGAATATTATAGGTTTTGAAGAAATGTAATAGTAGGTTAGATGAGATTGAAGATTGTTGCCGGGTTGAAGTTTTGAATGAGCTCCACACATTGTAGTTGTTGTCTTGCAGTTAGTTAGCATACTAAGTACTAACCTATGCGAAGCGTAAAGATGCATTAGGAGGTAATTGCCTACATACTAATGAATTGAGTTCGATAGATGCGTGTATCGTGTGGCTTTGAAACATGAAGAGTAACAGTGTACTATGTACCTATGTACATGTAGATATACGCCACAATCAATATGAAAGCTTATGTAATAGTACCTAGGTAATTAATTGGAATCGGACTTTCTCGACTCTCAACTTGATCATCTACATCTCCAAATTTCTAATTTTAATTCTTTGATCCCAACCTCCACTTCATTCATGACAATCGTCTGCATCTAGTACCTTCATGAAAGACGCATCATTTTCAACATACCTTTTGACCCACGATCTCGACTGTCTAGGCGTCTTTGTGCTTGTGTCCGACCTCGTTTCTTCGACTGCAACAACATTTCGAATAGCCATCCTCGATACATCACAAGCCATTAAACGACGGACAGAGAATGACAAGCCCAAAGAAGGCAATTACCATACTTAATTGTCGTTGATAATCATAGTGTCGGGTGCTTTACCATGGACGACTTCGACCGAGACTCTAACGCGAGTTCCGAGAACGAGCAAGAAGATGATCTTATGATGCCCGATGCAGACGGGGACGGTGACGGTGACGTTGAAAATGAGGACGAAAATGAAAATGACAACGAGAATCCAGATCACGAAGAAGAGGAAAACGATAACGAAGAAGAAGAAGAGGACGATCCCGACCAGCATGACCACGACGAAGAAGATGATACCCAAGGCCATCAACAACCAAATGGCGTATCCAACCCATCGCTTACGCGAACCTCAGCCACCCCCGGCCCTCTCGCAACTCCCAAGTGGAAACCGACCATCCGCCCCGAAGTCCTCAATGCGCCGACCTACGACATTGTGCCCACTATGGCTGCTCCCATGGCTACCAGTGTCAACGCGATAGCCATCACCCCCGATCTTCGCTACTGGATAACCGGTGGGAGCGATGGTTACATCAGGAAGTATGACGGTCCGGCTACCATCAACGGCAAGACTCTTTTGACCGTCGCGCAGAGGCACCCCTTTGTCGATTCTGTCACCAAAGCTGGCGTCCTCATGTCCTATTGGGAGAATGCTGAGCCTCAACCTGCTCCAGTGCGTCAGGAGGACCTGGCTCTCAGCCCGGTCTACAGTCTTGCTGTTCACTCGCAAGCTTTATGGCTACTGTCAGGTCTCGAAAGCGGTGGTATCAACCTCCAAAGCGTGCGCCATGACGAGGGGAAGCGGATCACATGTCTCAAGAAGCACAGTAATGCCGTCAGCGTCTTGACACTATCCCCCGACGAGAAGAGTGTTCTTAGCGGCAGCTGGGACAAAAATATATTTGATTGGGATCTAAATACGGGCCAGGTATCACGCCAGTTTGACGGGAGCGGAGGACAAATCTCTGCTATCGAAATACGACCGATGGGGGGAGTGCCGATTCCTCCCGACGCAGGCGAAGAGCACATTCCGAGTGACACTTTCTTCAGCGACAACGCCCACCCTGCTTTGGATGGCGACTTGAAATTCGAATTGGACGGTTCCTTTGGCGGAGGCCTGGCCAACGGAACGAACGGTACGGACTTCAACGAAGTCGCAGGTCAGACGTCCAATGGGAGAAGTGGCTTGGCCGATCCCCAAGGCAGTCCCGCCCACGACAGTTTGTTTGGCGGCAGCCCCACAGGTGGCTCCGATCTCTTCGGCGACAACGACGGCATGGGTGCTTTTGGCGGAGATGATGACAACGAGTTCTCTCGGGCCATGATGCAGGACTCAGCCCAAGATGCAAACGTTACCATGGGTGACTACGACATGTCGGCTCCGGTTTTTGGACAAGACTCAGGCCAAGCACCGGCGGTCCAGCCTGTTGCTGATGCAAGCCAACCGGATAACAACTTCTTTGGTGATAACCCGCTTGCTTCTTTCGACAGCGACACCCACCATGACCCCTCGTCTTTGCCTGCTCTGCCCGACTTCTCGCTTCCCAACACGAATGATGGTTCGTTTCAACCTCAGTCTGCAGACATGCAGCAGCAGCAGCCCGCGCAACAGGGTATCCAGGACATGGCGCCACAATCTCCCTCTGCTGTCTTTGCCGCGCCTCCACCAGCACATTATGACATGGCACAAACTTCAGACAGCACCTTCCTGTCCGCATCCATGGACGGGACTTTACGCATCTGGGATCGGCGGATGCCGAACCCTGTGGCACGCATTGGCAACCGACCTGGTATTCCTCCATGGTGCATGGGCGCATGCTGGAGCCCGGACGGTAACTGGATCTACGCAGGGCGAAGAAACGGCACGGTAGAGGAGTTTAGCGTCCAGAAGGCACGGGGGGGACGTGTTGGCTGGCAACCAGAGCGCATCTTCAAATTTCCCGGCGGTAGTGGTCCAGTTAGCTGTGTTCGATCCATGGCCAACGGAAGACACCTGGTCTGCGCGTCGCACGATATTATGCGGCTTTATGATCTTCGATCGGAGCACGCTTCCAAACACTCGCCACCACCCTTTTTAATCATCCCTGGCCCGCCGCGTGCCGGGGTCATATCTAGCCTCTATATCGATCCCTCTAGCCGATTCATGCTATCCGCCGCTGGAAATCGAGGCTGGGAGGGGACGACTACCGAGGTTCTTATAGGATACGAAATCAATGTACCCCAGCAATAGCCGCTGGCGTTCGCATTGTGAATGATTCTTCACGTACGTTGCCAAGTTCGTGTTTCTCGGAGAGACGCCCCGAAGGCGACCTGGTTGCTAGTGACTTAGAAATTCCTTGTACGATTGGTTGGTATTAGGTCGGTTAGACTCAGTAACTCGTTTTCAAGGATAGGAAGATACCCAGTTCAGGTTAGAAAATGGCGTATCGGAGTTTAAATAATGAGAATTTTCAGCTAAAATGACGTTTTAGTATTGCTTTTGTTGAAGCTCCAGCTGCAGTTCCGCAGAACCCTGTGCTCTACTAACTTAGGCTCGCTGTTTATAGCACATCGATGTACACGCCGTTTGAATTACGAAGAAGCGAATTCTAATCACCGTACGCATGCCATCACATCAATCCATGTCCCCTTTAGGGAGGATCAACTTCCATGTCACAAGTATGGTCCTCTTCATCTTCGCCTATGTATTAGGCCTAGCTGTCGTTTTGGTTGTGCCTAATACAAAACGAGGTACCACGCACCGATGTGGACGTGATCCATATTCTACTTCATCAGTACTTGGTATCATGCGTACCAGGAATCCACTATCATATACATTATATTAGCTATCGATTACTCTGATATGCTACAGCATACGTAATGTAGGTAGGTAGGTAGTGGTTATGCCATTGTCTCAACCCGACTGGGAGGCCGATCCTCCAGCTTAGACCCCCATTGGGATTCCTGATTTCCTAGACTTAGTTCTATCGTCCATCCCTCCGTGAAAAATGCATGGCCAATCCATGATTTACTCCACGGCTGTCCATTGACAGTAACATTTTGAATGTAGATATTCTCGTAGTTGGCATCGAACCCCACCGTCTTGATTTGCGCCGTCTTTCTAGTTAGGGGGCTGGTTATGTTAACCTCCTTAAAAAAGGGCGCCGAGATCAAATACACGTCCTGGCCGGCTATCGGAAAGAGCCCAATCATGCCAAATACCACGAACGCTCCCATCGATCCAGAGTCATCGTTGCCTGGTAATCCCCCGTACGAAGTGTTAAAAGACGATGGGATATACGTGTGCAACCGTTTGGTGGATAGTCCGGGACGACCAGCATAATGGTACAAGTATACTGTTGAGAATACGGGCTCATTAGAGATATCGGCGAGCCCTGAGGTATGAAAGAAATCTAGGCGTTGGATAAACGGATCTTCAGTGCCCATCAGCCCAATCAAGGTTGACATGGACTGAGGAACAAGACTATCAAATATGTAAGCTCTCTGTTTCACATGCATAACATAGATAATTAGGTAGGTAGAACGGTGTACTCACAATTGGTATTGCCAGACGCTATATATCAATCGGGTGTAAGTTATCATTGTACGAAATCAAGTAATAGATGGACAAAGAAGGGGTGATGAAGCGGGAGGATGTAATAAAGGTACGTAAAACGTACCTGGCTTCAAAAGTTTCGCTAGGATTCGTAGTAAGCGAACAGAAACTAGCCAACGCTGAACATGCGATTGGGTCTTGGTAACCCCAAGTACCATTTTGGTATTTCGGCTGAAAGAACCCCGTGAATCCGGTATCGTTGCCATTGATGACAGAATCTTGATCTGATTTCCATAAATTTTGCCAGTTGGTACTCCTTGCAACGTACTGTTCGTATAGATCATCCCGCCCGAGCCCCTGCGCCAGCGTGGCAAGGCAATAGTCGTCATAGGCATACTCGAGAGTCCTCGAGATACTACGCGAATTTGTACCGAATCCCGCCGGGTCAAAATCTAGATAAGGGATATATAGCAGATCTTTCCAGCTCTGTAGCCCGCCTCTGCCATGATATGCCCACTCTAGTGGTTCGACTTCGGCGTCCTGGATAATTGCCTCAAGGGCGAGTTCCCAGTCGATACCCGTGAGATTCTTGACATAAGCATCAACGAGCACGACATCCGCATTTGAACCGCCCTGTGTCCAGCCGTTGCTGAACGACCTAGAGGTAATTTGCCCGTCAATTATTCTTCCTTCGCGACCGAGGAGAGTAATAAAAAGTCTTACATATGACAGTCGGGAAGCCAGCCTTCATGTTGGTAGATATCCAAGAGTGAGTTCACCATCTGTACCTGGGCGCTTGGATCCAGAATGGTTAAAAGGGGATGCTGAACGCGGAATGAGTCCCAGATGCAATAATAGGAGTCGAAATACGGGATTCCGCTATTCCAGTATGGATTCTCGTCGGTGTAATTCTGCGGAGATATCATTGAGCGGTAAAGTCCACTCCAGAAACTGGTTTGAAGCTCCTCGCTGGCACCACCAGCATCGACTGAGATCGGGCTCAACTTCTCTTGCCACGCGTCCTCCGCCTCGGTCACAAGTCGTTGAAAATCTTCGAGAGGCTCGGGGATCTCCTCCTCTGCCCGCTTACATGCCTGGTCCGCACTGATAAAACTAATTCCTGTCCTGGCGATCAAGGTATTGTTCGCCAAGTTGTTGAATCGAACCCATCCACCAGCTTCTAGATAGAAAAGATTAAAGCCGCGAGTGACGAAGAGCTCCTTCGGTTCGTTTCCTCCTCTATTGTTTACCCATACGCCGTTATCGAAAACTTCACCGTTGAAAAAGTCTACGCAGAAATGCATCACGTAGGAGCTCGGTCCAAAGCTTGGAAGGAACGTGCCATTGCCTTTGAGCCTCCCGCTCTCGGCGTCCACGTTGATTGTCGCGTTCTGTCGACTCTTCCATAAGTCTGTTAGGTCAAGTAATACCAAGGGATGCTGATTATCTCCTGCTGGGAATTCAAATGTATACAAGGCCGCGTGCTCACTCGAAGTCATCGCTGCTTTGATCCCGGACACCAGTTCCACGGCGAAGTAGCCAGGACGAGCAACCACAGACTCGGCGACATACTGAGTGGCTCTCTCGCCAATCAGGAAGTTGCAGTTATTTAATTCGTCGTCGGGGCAAATTTGGGGGAATAGGGGAAAGTTTCCCAAGCTAGGATTCCCGCCTGTTCCACTGTCGTGTACTGTAGAGAAACCGGTGATATTAGAGCCGTCGGTCGCAAACCCTCCAGTGTTCTGGCCATCTACATCTGCCACGGGCTTCGCCAAGCCATACGGTTCTATGATGTTTAATGTCAATAGCTACCCAGGTAGGTAGTCATTTTAGTCATTTAACTTGAGGCATACTCACTTGTAGCGCCAGCAAACACATTTCCTCCATTTGTGCTTCCTATTAGAGGATCGACGAATCGGAGCACGTCGGCGCAGAGAGCCGCGAGGGGGAAGATGAGGGGGATAAGAAATGGATGCGGGGTTGGGGTTGTCCGGAGGAATTGTCGAAGCATCATCATCTTAACCCTTTAGCCAACTCAGATTCCTTTAAAATAATGATGACCTCTCTCTCTTAGCCAGGACGCGCCAAACGAGAGATATGTATTATCAGTAATCGAGGTCCCAATCGACCCTGCAGTAGAGAAACCCGATAACTCTGTAGCTCTTGGATCAGGGCGCATTGTAACCTTCCTAAAACAGGTGGCGGTGGCCTCTATCCCCAAGGTATCCTTTGTCGATCTGTACGATCCCTACATTCGCGAAAAGTCCAACCTACCTCGTATCTGTCGCGTACTGCTGTACGCTCTTGGCCTAGTTGAAATTTCCAGCTGTGAGACATCGCGCGCATATATCAGTCGCTAGGTAGGAACCACGTCATACAGCCGTGCAGTTCATTTTAGGACGGAGACGGAGACAGCGACTTGGTTGAGATGCATACAGCTGCATATCTTGATAAGATCAGATGAGCCGCAGTGCGCAGTTGTAACCTGAAGCGACTATGAACGATGACCTATACATCGAACAGCCGACCATTCCGAAAAGAAGCATTGTATAACTGTCATCGATGGGATATTCTCTACATCAACAACGTCACCTCCATCAACAATCAAATCTCAACTAGCTAACTCCTAAAATTTCAAGAGACACCCAAAGATGAACGAAAGAATCACCCACATCGTCCATGCTCGGAGGGCAAACTGGATTAAGAGCGAGCGCGCGTACCACTATGTAGGTTAGAATCAATCAAGTATAAGTCGAGACTGTTGACCTAGGTACGGTCACAACTAGTCGATCGTACGACGATGCTTGGCTGTGTATATAGATATATACCAATATTAATCGCCAAAATAGATGTGCACTACAAAACTCAGTATAGGTAGGTACACATCCGCGTTGATACGTGTAATAACGAGACTGAGGTGCGTCATCATGCTGGCCACATAGAATTCTATCTTGCTAATATCTCGATGACGAATATACTATGCAACCTTGCGACAATGCCAAACAAAGATGTTTCTCTAGCTGTTAAGTTTTCTAGGAAGCAAATGGTGTGGAATAGTGGCTTGGTGATGACCCTCAGAAGTGGTGACTACGCTGGACCTCCGTAATCTATCCGTCATGACATTCCCATTCCATTGATTCCAATATCGATGTTCCTTGACGATCGAAGAAAAATTCTCTCTGCATCTCCATAACATATGAAGTTCCTTAGCTCGATTATGATGATGAGAAAGCTAACATAAGTAGGTAGGTGGGCAACTCCCTACAATACTACCGAGAAGCATTCTGACATCGTCGTTATATGTCAAGTTACCTAGATGCTTCCGTACGGTTTACAGTATCACTACAAATAAGCTATAAATTTATTTTCCTGGTTGCCTACCTAGTTATCGCGATACACGACTTACCTATACCTCCATCATCGGCGAAGCAGAACAATGGTGCATTTCGCATCTGCAGGCGCCGCCATCTGGGTGCTCTTCGCACCGTATTCCATAGCTGTACCTTTCATCTCGGAGGCGGCAACAACCCTTACATCTGCCGCAGCTACGACAGTTTCTGATGTTCCTGTCACCAATGTGACAGCTCATGGCTCGTATACCGGCCCATCAGCTACGACCACTGGTGCGCTCTCCACGAGTGTCGCAGCGGCATCCATTGCTGCTAGGCCACCGGAGGAATACAAATTGCAATATCCGGCGGACGGAAAGCTACACCAAGTGCAGCCTGCACCATACACTCCGGGAGGTGGTCTGGGTACGAATGGAACAGAACCAATCTACCGGGTGATCAGCGACTTCGACTATGAGTCTGTCGCGTTGGCCCTTTATCAAGAATGGATCGAATTAGATCTCTTCCATTGGGGACTAGCTAGGTTCAGTGACGACGAGTTTAAACAGGCTGGATTGGATGCTGAGGATCGATTCCTCATCCAGTTTATGGCCAACCAGGAAGTCGGCCATGCCACGGCCTTGACCAACATGCTTGGTCCCCAAGCGCCAGTCCAATGCACATACAACTATCCAGCTACAAGCGTCCGGGAATTCATCGACTTCAACCAGAAGCTAACTCGATGGGGAGAGTCCGGTGTGTATGGTTTTCTGAATCATCTTGACTCTCGTGAGACGGCCCAGATCCTTTTACAATCCATTACCACGGAGGCGCGGCAACAGATGATTTTCCGCCAATTTGATGGGCTATTTCCCATGCCGGTGTGGTTTGAAGTAGGCATCCCGCAATCGTGGGCGTGGACACTCTTAGCCCCCTACATCGCATCGTGTCCGTACAATCAGACTCGCCTAATCTGGCAGAACTTCCCATCCTTACGTGTCATCAATCAGCCCAACCCGGCCCGTATCAATGGTTCCAATGTCTGGAATGAAACTACGGGAGGATATGCAAATACTCTCAGCACTGCGAATATTACGGATGACAGTAGTTGTCTGCGGTCAAATATCACCGGCGAGAGATGCTCACCGGCAATCACTCATAACAGAACAGTTCCATTATCCTACCCCGGCCGTCAAGTATTTCTCGAATGGGACAGTCCCGGCCAAAGTGTTGGGCCTAACAACAGCTATGTCACAAGCACAACCGCCCAGACTCCAAAGTATGCTGCATGGGTGTCTCAGCTAAACGTCACATACACTCCTTTGCGGAATATTCAAGATAATAGTGCTTATACTTTTCAACCCAACTCCACCACGTACGAAGGTGACCCAGCCGTCAATGGAACCATCTTTTTAGTTCTCACGGACGAAGATCTCTTCGTAACCCCATTCAATTTAACGCAAATTAACCCCCATGTCTATGCTCTAGCCATCTATCAGGCTGGCTAGAGGTCGTTGACTCTTAATTGCCAGATTTACAATTGGTCAATGATCTAAAAAGGACGTGTGGTGAAGGTCATATAGTGATTTGAGATGCTACGAGCTTATCAAATTCTAGAACTCAAGGGCCAGCCACTGGAAGTTTGAAGCATGGTAGTACATAACAGGATATAGTAAATATATATTTACTACTTGTAGTTTTTAAATGAAGCATGAGAATGTCTATTTTAGAAGAGTTGCACGGCAAATTCGCAATGGTTCTGCGCAACGGTTTTACGGAATGGTTGTTCTACGGTAGGGCAAACCTCCACACAGGAGAAGTCGGAGCTGAAGGATGATAGGAGCAAAGAGAGCTAATCCATTTAGAATACAAGTAATCGTGTCACATCGAGAAAGCCGCTCTTTGTCCTATTTATTTTGTATTTACCTATTTATCTAAACCGTTAGTTGTTGGTGAGTCGACCCCTTACATTGAGCTATTACATACAAGTGCTAACACCAACAAACGGCAGGCAGTCGACGCGATACGCAGTTGAAGCAATTTTTATCCCACACACTCAGTCGCCGTCATGGATGCTCTTACTCTCTCCAGCTTGTCATCATGGTAGAGATCATGGCAAAGCATTGTCGCTGCCATTGTCCTCTACTACGTGACACTTGCGCTGTATCGGCTGTATCTGCATCCCTTAGCCGGCTTCCCTGGTGCAAAACTCGCGGCCGTGACGCGGTTATATGAAGGCTACTACGATCTTTACCAGAGCGGCCAGTATACCTTCAAGATAGCAGACCTACATAAACAGTACGGTGAGAAGAAGCCAGCTCTCGAGTGCTGCGCTGTTATTACTCACACACCACTGAAATAGGTTCAATCATTCGCATCAGCCCCTATGAGCTCCACGTGAATGACGCAGATTTCTTCGATACACTATACAATCGTCAGGAAGGAGTGTGGCACAAGTACGATTGGTCGGTCGATGCTTTTGCGACCAAAGGTGCTACTATCTGGACAGCAGATCACACTCTGCACAAGAACCGCCGTCAGCTGTTGAATCCGTTCTTCTCCAAGGTCAAAGTGGCGAACCAACAGGACATGATCATGAGACATGTCCAAGCGCTTTTCGAGAGACTGTCAGGCTTTGCCACATCTCAAAAGACCGTAGACCTTTGTGCCGCATTTACAGCCTTCGTGCGAGATGTTGTCAACGAGTATATATTCGGGAAGCACTACAGTGATCTTGGTAAGGTGGACTTTGATGCCAGTATGGTGGTCGCCGGCCAAGCGGGGGGTCTCTTATGGCGCACCACCAAGTTCGTACGCTTCTTCGGTCCCTTGATGCGGTCCATCCCACCGCAGTGGATCATGGCAGTCTCCGATCCTGTGATGAAAGAGTTCTTCCGCTTCATGATAGTAAGTTTGGGTTGGCAGTATGCATGACCAGTTCAACGGCTAACGTGCCTTGCGTGCGCCTCTGCATGTAGATTTCCATGAACGATACCAAGAACTTTATGAAGGCAGCAGTATCCCCCGATGACGACGGCCCACACACATTGGTCCATGAAATCATGCAGTCCAAGCTCCCGCCTCAGGAGAAGTCATTTGAACGAGTCTTCGAGAAAATGTCTACCACTACAGGCGCTGGCTTCGAAACGACGACTGCTGTCATACGAATCGCAGTCTTTCACATCTACAGTAACCCTAAGATCCTCCAGAAGCTGAGGGCTGAGCTTTCTGTGGCCCCTAACCATAACTGGAAGACGCTGGAGCAACTTCCTTGCTTGACTGCCATCATCATGGAAGCTATGCGTTTAGCACCAGCTATAGCCACTCGCAGTTCTCGTATTGCACAGGACAAGGACCTCCTTTACGCAAGCTGGCGGTTACCAGCGGGTACACAGGTTGGGATGATGATACACTTACTCCATCAGAATGAAGAAGAATATCCGGAGCCCAAGCGCTTCAATCCAGATCGATTCATGGATCCTAACCCGTGGCAGCTAGGTAAAAGGACATTTGTGCCGTTTGGAAAAGGAAAGCGTAGTTGCATCGGAATGCAGTAAGTACCTTATGATCCGTGGCGAGCTGTGTAGGCTGATTCTTGATTTAGTCTTGCGTGGGTTGAAATCTATCTATTGCTTGCCAACATGGTGCAGCGCTTCGACTTCGAGTTTCCCATAACAAAAGCAGAGGATTTCTACGTTACCAAGGATAACTTTACCCTCAGTACTCCATCGATGGGAGTTGTCCCTGCTCTTGTAACTGAAGTTGCAGCATGAACGTATTGAACTCTCAACAGTACCACTATGGATTGTTACTATGATGCAGCTGCGTTTGATAGGTAGTGGAGAAAGCTCACCGCCATTTTATAGCCATTGAATAAATATAAACACGTTCACTGCTACATAGAGAAGACATGGGCTATAGCAAGCGGAATGATTGCCACCAGATGAGCATGCATTGAGACATGAAGTTGCTGAATATTATGCAGTTGGTAGGGAAAGGGTGCAAACTGCTTGATTCGAAGCATAGGTGTCTAAGATAAGACTTGGGCAGTAATACTTATGTAGATATTATCTGCAAACGAGAAAGCGTAGGTGCATAGAAAACAAAGGCTGTTTGCACTAGCCATACTGCAACGTGCCGTATGAGAAGCATACCTACCTACCTAGGTAGGTAATTAGGTGGCTCTTTACTGCATACCCAATGCATGTAAGTTTCATGAAAAATTGGAAGTCAGACACCAATCTAGTAACTTAGGCAGGAAGTTAATACCTTAGGTATATTGGAGCAGGTAAGGTACATGTATTTTTGGGTAGGCACCTGTAGGTAAACTGGTTGTCTCGGAAGTTGTAATGGAGTAATAAGAGAAAAAAAAAAAGGTATCTCGTCTATATAAAACAACCTAGAGGTACATTAATTGACCCTTTTGCCGTGTTAACCTTCCTACATACATAAATTAGGTATGTATGTATGTTGATATTCACTTCCTCTGTCGTGTGAACATTATGGTAGGTACTACCAGTCGCCAACTTCAACGACAGACAAATATATCTTAGGTGAATAAGCGGATGCTTCAATCCTTCCTTCCCATCTAGGTACTTACCTACATAGTAATTTAGGTACTTTTCCAATAAAATTCCTTCATTTTGGTTCTTTCAAACTTCTCCCACTTCACCTTTTTGACCATTGTCTTGTTTGACACGGCAACAACCCTTGTCACATTCCCCTTCACACTCACATGTCCTCTGCATTAGTTGGGTGTAGCCATTGAGAACACCTGGGAGCTGGCAATGAATATCCCTGTCATTACCATCCTGTTCTAATTATTATCTCTACCATCATCATCATCGTCGTCTTCGTCATATAACCACGCCGTCGCTTTCCCTGCGTAGGCCACTGTTGCTAGAATTGGCCTGTCAGGCTTTCTGAGGTGAGCTCAGCCCATCTAACTCCTCTCCGACCAGAACCTAACTGCTTCTACAGTTGTTACAGAGTTGCCAACCATGGCTGGTCTCGGCGATGGCGGCGCTACTGGCGCTCAGGTATGTTCTTTGCCCTTCGCATCTGAAGTCTCGGACCCTTTCGTGCTTCATTTCGCATCGGGTTTTGAATGCTGACTATCGTCATGTTATTAGCAGGAACTTGAGACCATCATGCGCCATGTCAACTTCGACCTCCCACCCTCGCGCCCGGGTCGAGAATGGCTAAGTTACCCCGAGTTCCCTACAGCAGAGGATCTCAACCCGTTCGTAGAGCATCCCCAGCCTCTACCAAACCACGTCGAAGAACCCTGGGAGAGAAAGGATAGCTACATCGAAGCCCATTATCGCCTTCAGAGAGAGGAAGGAGTTAAGCTTCTGCGCGATTCCGTCAAGTCCTTCATCCAAGATCCTTTCATGGCCGACGATGAAGAAACGTGTATCTATACCCGGGTAAGTTGGTCCATTTTAGAGTGTACCTAATAAATCAATCCTTCGATGAGACTCTGTTTGACTGACACAAATTCCTTCTAGGTGTATGTAAAGGGTTATTTGATGACACGCTTCGGTCCTATGTGCCAGGTCCAATTCTCCACAGAGCGGTCGGGCAAGAAGATTCGTTGGACCAATACCCGCCGACTCACAGCAGGGACTCTCGTGGTGCTTTCAACAGCTAGTGATGGCTTCAGAACTATCCGTATGCCTGCTGTCATCACTATCCATCGCATCCGCGATGGCCTCGACCAAAACCCGCCCACAATTTATTTCCAATGGACCAATCTAAACGACTCCGTCATGAACCCTAGCGAGCAATTGGTCATGATAGAGAATCGCGGTGGCTACTTCGAAGCCGTCCGACACAGCATGGTTGGCCTTCAGCATGTCGCTAACACGGAAAACCCTCTTGACAAGTACCTGGTTCATGCAGACAAGGGCGATCGTCCCGCACGATACGTACAAGAGAACCCCCATATGGATATTCGGGCGCTGGTCCACCATATTCCGGATGCCGACACCATGACCACCAGTGAGGTGCACGCCAAGATGACCGAGGTGGGCGAGCCTCTTCGCAGCTACCCTATTATTGACGGTTTCGACGACGACCTCTCGCAATATACCAATCTAGATAATTCACAGTTGAGTGCCGTCCACCGCATCCTCACCAAAGAATTGGCCATCGTACAAGGCCCTCCGGGGACTGGAAAGACCTTTACTTCGGTCCAGGCATTGAAGATTCTTTTAGCAAGTCAGGAGAAGGGTAGCAATGCCATCATTGTCGCGGCCCAGACAAATCATGCCGTAGACCAGATTCTGACACAACTGATCAATGCAGATTTCAAAGTTGTCCGACTTGGCGGCCGAACTCAGAATGAAGTTATCAAACGCTACAGCATGTACAATCTTCGACAGCGCGCGCCGGCACGTTTATGGGGCCATGGAGCGGATCGAGACTACAAAGCCTGCGAATCCGCACGCAAGAGGAATGTGATCATGCTAGAGCGAATCATCGAAGAGGTCTTTGCCAACGACCTGCTCAACCCGGAAGCACTTCACTCAACGGGTGTTATTTCCGACAGCCAGCTGAAGTCTATCCAGGCTGGACAGGCGTGGGTTTCTGCCTCTAGAACACCAGACGAGCCTGCAGGGGTGTTAGCTGAGTGGTTGGGTGACCAGCTCGTGCGTGTGAAGCGACAGGACGAGAGGGATCCAGACTTCGATGATTTCGAGGAGATTGACGAGGACGACCTGGAGGAAGAGGAATACGACCTGGAACATGACGACTGTATCATTGATGAAGATGAAGACGGTCGCGTGGATGGCAAATTCCTGCCAATCACACATCTTTGGACCGGCGCAAACCCTCGAGGCTATACCGAGACCGATCTGATAATTCGTCGAGAGCTTCGAAAGTCGAATTTGTGGGATATTGATCACAAGTACCGGGGTGCCATATACCAATACTGGCAAAAGCAGCTGCTTTCTCGGCACCGCCAAGCTTTTTGCGACGCCCTCGTCGACAATGCTCGGATTGTCAGAAACCTCAAGGTCAACCGCTGGTACAAAGACACGAAGTGCATCAAGTCACAGCAGATTGAGATCATCGGATGCACAACCACGGGCCTATGCAAGTATCGCGGCTTGCTCGCAGCCATGCGGCCGCGAACTATGCTGATCGAAGAGGCAGCTGAAACGCGGGAGGCCAATATTCTTTCGGCTCTGTATAGCTCGCTCCAACAACTGATACTTGTGGGCGATCATCAACAACTGACTCCGCATTGCGATATACCCTTGTTAGCAGAGCCGCCTTTCAACATGCGAGTATCCATGTTTGAGCGTCTAGTTAAGCTGGAAGTGCCCTTTAGCGTCCTGAATATGCAGCGAAGAATGATTCCATCGTTGCGCGAAATTCTGAACCCCTTCTACCAGGAGTTGCAGGATCATCCTGTGGTGACGAAACCGGATGCTCGACCTCCAATTCCCGGTATGGATCACACTTCTTTCTTCTTTCATCACACCTGGGCAGACCACCTGGATGAGAATCTGAGTAGAAACAACATCCTGGAGGCGGAAATGGTAGTTCATTTCATAGACTATCTCATGCTCAACGGGGTGGATGCAAGTCAGATCACGGTCTTGACTTACTATCGCGGCCAAAAGAAGAAGATTCTCGCACAATACAAGAGCATGAAGAAGAATTCGGTGCCCTTCAATAACGTTTTCACGGTAGACTCCTATCAAGGAGAGGAAAACGACATCATCATCTTGTCGTTGGTACGAAGCAACGGGCCCAATGGACCTCACAATGCCGGCTTCCTTCGGGATAAGAACCGCGGCGTGGTCGCTATCAGTCGTGCTCGTCGCGGATTCTACATATTCGGAAATGTGATCAACCTAAGACATTCTAGTGACACGTGGAGAATGTGGGGAGAGGTGTATCACGTACTCCAACAGCAAGGTCGATGTAGTAGTATAGATGGCTTGCCTATCGTGTGTCAGAAACATGGCAGGATGACTTTCAAAGCTCACCCGGAAGACTGGATCGTCTGCCACGGAGGTTGCGATTTGGCGTGCCCAGAGACTTTGGATTGTGGCCACGCATGCGGGCTACGATGCCATTGGTAAGTTCACCCCCTTTTATTTTGTGTCAACCTTATTCTTACTTTTATGAATAGGCTATCCCACGACAAGCTGATCTGTCGCAAACCGTGCGAGCGAAAACTTCCATGCGGCCATCCGTGCCAGCAGGTTTGCGGCGAGAATTGCGTTTGTACTTGCGCTGAGTTTACTGGCGCTTACTCGCACGATGACTTTCCTGACGCCAGTACGCATCAAAGCGATGTGGCTGTGGAGTATAATAAATCGCGAGTCGCGCCGTTCATATCATCGGATCAACGCCGAGCGGGCGCGGCAGTAAGAGGTAGAGGTAATCAGCGGCCCCTTGACCGAGACTTCAGACCTGGTTTAGGGTATATCAATGGCGATTCGCCTACTCGCAACGATCAAATCCAAACTTGGGCCAACTTCAACTTTCAGTTGGATGACAAGCAGAAGTCAGAAGAGGCAAGGGACCGGATGGAGATGATAGAATCACAGAGGCGCCTTATCGGTGGTCCTTCAGGAATCCAAGATACTTTCCATCCCGTTACCTTGGACAATGAAGGCGGACGCAACGTGGGAGTAGGTATAACAACCAAAACCATTCTATCACCCGACAAGGATGAGGATCTTCTGAGCTTCGACTTTGGTCCTGATGAGATCGCGGAACCTCAAAGTGAAGCTAAAGTCGCAAATGCGAGAAGTGCTTCCGCGAAAATGGGGGAGCCAGGCATCTCCCACCTAGACGGCAATGCGTTGCTGCACAGAGGACAAGCCAACATGATCTTTCCCTTGCAGTCTGAACAGCATCGTCGTGGGTTGGGACATAGCCAGGCTTCCACGGGGCGTGAAGCAAACGAACCGGAATGGGATGCGACGAGTGCCGCCGACGTCAATTCTGCGATTAACGGGGAGCATCTAGTAAGCAATGGCAATGCCAGGCAAGAGGCTATCAATGATGATGCAGAAGATGATTTGATTACCCTTTAACTTTCGGTCTAACGACGACTGGGGCGGGTATGTTTCTACACCTGGTATTTGGTGGCATTGATGGTGGTGTCATAACATTAAGTAGGACCAGTGGGGTATTCCAAGATGTTGATATTTGCCCGCTGAGAGCTCACCTTGCATATAGGCAGTCAGTTAGCTTAGTAGGTACCATAGCTAAGTTATAAGGAGAAGGAAGCACAGTGTGTCTCGAAATGAGTCGTAGATAAAATGGAATTCAATCAAAATTTGAACCAAGTACCATACTGCCCTTTTCAGTGTAGAACGTGTCCATTCCATGCAGCCAGCCGCGCTGTAGACATACGTATATATAGGGCCAGTGACTTGTGCAAACTGAAGTTTAGTACTACATGCAATACTAGTCACCTACGTACCTGGCAAGACAGCTGACGAGACAGCTAAATACATCCATGTAAGCTTATCACGTTCCTCGTTCAAGTCTAGGTGAAGTCTCGAAGCAAGTATTTCACCACCACCCATAGCGCTCCCCGCGGCGTGGTCCATCATAGTAAGTGCTACGATCTATAATCACAAGTCAGCAAGTCTAAAGAAGCAAAACATATCCCGAATCAGATAATCCAACTCACCTCTTCTGCGACTAACACCAAGCTGGTCAGCAACATTAACATAGCCATCATGGCCGACGACCCCCGTATTCTTCACCTTCTTAGGTTTTCCATCATCGGTTTGCCAGGGTGTTCGGCACATGGGACAAGTGACCTGGTCTATGCCGGATCTGCGCTTGGTATTGGCCCACATCTGGAAGCACTCTGCGTGGATGTTCTGACCGCAAGTGGCGCGACAGTAGACGGTCTCCTCGGCATCTTCGAAAGGCATGAAACAGATTGGACAGTCGCCTTCTAGAGCCTTGCGATTCTTGTCAGTGGTAGATGGGTCAGATGGGTCCTCGGCATCGATGGGGGGAGCATTTTGGAAGATTTCTTTGAGCTCGGTGGAGAGCAGGGCGAGCTGATAGACAAGCTCAAATTTGGCGCGGAGAACTCTTGATAGGACCTATTTGGCAGCTATTAGGAGGATATTTGAGGATATTTGGCAATGCAGATCTGGAAAGAACTGGACTAACATAGATGACATGCTTGCATTGATGTCCGCTCTGGGCATGAGGACAAGTACATGAAGGCTGCTTGGCGATGTGAACGATGTATATATTGCCGGTTGAGCCTGTGAGTTCTACCAATTCCTCTGGACATTCAATTGTTCCCGCACGAGTTCTGCCCAAGATATAGAATCTTTATAACCAGTCACAGTCAGCTAAGAAGTCCAATATCAATTGCAAATACCAGTTGCAATGGGTGGTATAGTGAAGTAGAGTAATACCTTTGTGAGGTTGCCCGTTCATATACCACAGCAAAGTTCTGCGGGGCCTTGGATCGGAATCTAGATGCATTCAAGATTGTCTTAGCGTCAACAAAGAAAGTCAAACAGTGGAGTTGTGATAGTTAGTAGTTAGACTCCGTCAGACAGGCAGACTACTAACCTTCTTAGCCGCTTTTCCCCAGCATTTGTCTTAGTCTTTCTAGATTTCTTGGGATATTCCAATTCTACCACATCGAGGTCATCCTCCTGCTCCTCGATGGGACCCGGGTGAGTAGGGGCTTTGCGTTTGCGTGTTGGACCAGCTTCCGAGCGCGCGCCCATATTGAATTAATTGATGTGCTGGGCTCGTTGATTATGATATGGACAAGAAAATGAAACTTATCTACAAATAGCTTAGACGAATTGTGAAGATGGAGATGAAAATAAACGGGGATAGGTAGTAGAGGAGGTAAGGGAGAGAAATAGGAATGAGGGGCAGAGGCAGAAGCGGCAGAAGAACAAGCGCGAGTGCTGAAACTGACGTAGCCACAAACGAGATTGTCGTGTTACACGAAAAACGCCAGGTCATGTGATGTCATTTCTCTTCCTGGGTACGTACCTGTTTCTCCTGATACGGTATGTACATGTACCATTTCTTCCTGAATCACTTTTACTTGCCATCAATTTGTTCATCTATTTCTAGCACAACCTATTTCAACCTCCTTTTTCACTTCTCGCATCACAAAGACCCCGTCCTGCCTGTAGGGAGATTGTACCTAAACAAACTCTAACAATGGAATTGACGCAGCTTTCTATTCTGTACCTAAATACATCGATGCAGCAATATCCTATACTTTGCAGGCCAGCTAGGTACGAACTCATTGGTTGATTCTACTGCCATCAAAAGTAATCGGTGAAGTTTTTGTAGTATTCAAGTTCGACACATACATACGTCGCTTTTATATCTGATAAGACACTGCTGAGAGAAAATGGCATCGAAGCCAGCGCTCGAGATTGTCACCCCACCAAGCCCAGGGCCCCTTACTGATCCTACTTCTCAATCAGTAAATAGGCGCCAATCTCATAGGATGAGCCAACTCAAACAGGATGCGTTAGATGAGAAGATGGCGAGCACTACCAGTATTACTGATACAGGTAGTGAAAACCGACATGCTGATGATGACAGAGACGATAACGAAGACATGTCTAACTACGGAGACAACTCGGACGATGAGAAAGACATTGCCGGCGCTAGTGCCTTACGCCGGTCTTTCCCCATATCAAAGTTCACGGATTCCCGACGATCTCGAGAGATGGCCAGCCCAGGATTGTATGCCGAATTTACTGCAAATCCATATGAGAAACAGGAAATCCCGCGTGCCATCCCCAACTCAACAGAGCTTGATCGTGATCATTTCTCTCCCCCTAGAACTAGTAGTAGCTCTCCGATAAGTGGCTACCCGTTAGAGGATCCAAAGGAGATGCAGGCTAAACTGTTGAGTAACTTGAACAGCGCGTATGAAGCCATTAAATCTGAAGAGCTGGCTTCGCTACGGTTTTTGCAGAATCTTACGCTTGATTCCCCGACGAGTAATCAAGAACGTAGTTAGTGTAGGTATGTTACGTATCATCAAAGGTCTCCTTTGCACAGATGATGATGACCAAGTATCTGCGTCTGATATCCCGAGCCGTAGCAATACACATGCCTAGGTAAGTACCTAGGTAGGTAAGCAACTTCTAAAATTAAACAGTCCACATCTCCAAGGTATTTAAAGGTAGAGTTGATAGCCTTATAAGTGAATAGATCGATGTTTAAATACAACTTCCCATCCATGTCATAATAAAAATGCCTTTTCACGCTGAGCCCTTGCGCGCTGCTTGCAATTTCAAATCTTCCTCCTCGTTTTGCGGGACCGTAACCAGATTAGGCACCGTCTTCGCGTTGAGTTTTCTGAATGCCTGTAACAAGTTAGCGGTGTGCCCGATGATCGTATACCTCGAAGGTGAGAAAAGAATATCCATTGATGTATGTCACCAAGTGTTATCGACAATACTTAATAGACGTAACAAGCGAGCGGGGAGGAAGAAACCCTCATGTGGGAGACAACTTACATCCCGAATCGCTCCATCCTCCAACTTGTCATTCCATCGATCCTCAACACTCTCAATCTTGCCGTCCTGTCCAGTATAAATGCGCACGACGGAGTCAACAGTTTGGCTCATCCCAACACCCTTGAGAGTGTATTTATTAGAAAGATTGATCTCCATCGGATTCCCGCCAGAAACAACACTGTGGTGCTGAATTTCGATCGGGTGAAACAGAGCAGCCAATCCATACCACTGGGCTGCGAATTGCTTATGTCCAGATGCGATCGTGAGCGGGTCCTTGAAGGTAGCTTGTTGAGACCATAGCGACAAGTGTTTGAGTGTTGGGTTGCCTTCGAATAGCTGTGCGTGGTTGCACGTTAGCATGCGCATCAACTTCTCGGTCATATAGGATAACCCAGCCTTGACATCTAAGGGGGAACATACATCCAGCACGCTACCTACGAGCAGTTTTTGTTGTGACGAGAGCCTAACGCCAGATGCCTCGTTTACTTGTACATTCTTTACTGGTATCGATTCCGACGGCGAAGATGCCAGTGACCCGCGCCCTGGTAAAGAGGGAGACTCCGTCGAGTTGGTTGACATTGCTTTGATTCCTTTTGATCTTAATGCCGAGGCCAATAAAGGTTTCTTGAGCTGTTGTCGTGTGATAGTAGTTCCTGTCGCTCTTAAGGAGTACGTTATAGATGAAAGCGTTGCTCTGCGGTACTTCAACAACATTCGTAATGCAATATCCAGCTTGTAAGTTGCAATGAGCAAAGCACTTAAATTAAAATAGCTGTTTTCGTCTGGACCAAAGTTTCGAAGTTGATATTAATATGTCTCTACTGTCTACACCGCATTACATGTCCCCCGTCATCGACTTGTCTTTGTACTACCCGATCTATCGCAGCATTTGATTGACGTCATGATGTCTCTCGATCAGTCCTCATGAACCTACATGGACACAACTGGCCTATCATCATCATCAACAAGAATTAAGTATGTACCAATATAGGTTTAAAACAAATCCCAAAATTCACAACAAGCAAGTTCGATACCAATTAAACCCTGTTAATCATCTATCTATCGAGCGAGAGAGGGTATGAGGCGTGATGCTCTAGCGAGTACATGGATAACTTGAAGTTCCCGACCTCGCCTGGATACTATATACCAATTCAAAGGTCCCGAGAACACCATGCATGGAATGACCGAGACCGTAGTCCACGATTATGCAACAAGGCATCGACGCCTGGACATCCATCCCTTCTGTGGATGCTCTAATGCTTCAACCGGTCAACCCCTTAACGCCTGTGATTACCTATGCTGACAGAACAATAACCATAAACCATACTAGTAACCGGTCTCGTGCTAACCCCGTTCGTCATGTTCCTTTTTCTTCCGATCCGAATATTCGTGATTCATGTGGATATAATGCATACAAGCGTCGCCTAGACTGCCATAAATGATCGTGTGACAGACACTCGGCCGTCATCTAAACCATCGTGTAGGTAGGTAAACCAACGCCTTACCAAACTGCTTTGGCGAGTGGCATGGCCCAAGCTGGGTACCCAGTAACCAAGCCGACCTAAACAGGTAACTTGTTCACAACGATAACCAGGCAAATCAGACAGCTCATACCGTCTTGCCTCCGCAGTCAGGAATCTTGACGCCATCCTTCAGGTTCCTATTGACATCCATGAGGCCCCATTGGTCTTCCCATTCTTTGCCAGGCGTATCAAAGCTGATCTTCCAGGGTTCATCGAACATCTCGAACCAGAAGTAGTTGGTTCCATTCTCTAGAGCTTGGCACACCCAATCCTCCATCAACGTGTTCAGCTCGTCGATGCCAGCCACCGAGCCGTCAGGACAGTCCGTGACACTATCATCACCACAATCCGTCCCGCCCTTTGTCGGCCATCCGATTTCTGAAATAACATTCTTCTCGTTGTCGGTCTTGAAGAAGCTCTCGGCTTTGTTGTGCCAAAACGACCAGGTCCAAGAGGCGGCCTCCTTGGCGTTAACACCGGCGAAGAAGGGGTGGATGTTGCCCATGATGTAGTCGCTGATATCCGCGAGCTGGGAGTCCCAATTATCGCCGAGGTCGCTCGTCGCGACGGGGAGGTTCCAGTTGTGCTTGGTCAAGTTCGAACGCACCGAATCCAGTAGATCACTAAGCTCCGTAGCCGTCATCTGCTCTCGAAACAAGATCTCGTTGCCGATGATAAGGCCCTTGAACGGGTCGGCCCCGTACTCGTCCAAGATGTTCCACATTCTACTGAGCTGACGCTCGTTTGTCGTATCGTTGCCGTCCTGCCATACGCCTAGCCAGATCTTGATCTCATCCTCCATTTTCAGCTGCTTCAGCGCGTGGATGGTCATTTCTGTCTGGTTGCAATCGGTGCCGTAGAGGCGGATTGTGTTCGTCAGCTGCGAGAGCACGGCCACGTCCCGAGTCACGTTGTTCTGGGACGGCGGATCCTTAAGGCAGTCCGGGAACTGGACGTTGATTGGTGTGTAGTCCACGCCGGGGAAGACTTTGTGTAGGTTCGGGTTGTTCATGAGGGTTTTGATCTCGCCCGAGTTGATGCTTAGATCACCGTTCTTGGCGGTATCTGAATCGGCCGACTGAACCCCATCAGCACCATCGCTGCTTTTGTTCTTGCTGGCCATAATCCCGCCAACGACTCCTCCTGCTATCCCACCGGCGATGACGAGGCCGACGAGGATAAGAATAAACCATTTCCACTTCTTTCGCTTGTTGTTCTGACTTGACAGCCATTCGGATTGCTTCTCTGCCTTGGCACCCATCTCATAATCACTTGCGCCGCCAAGGTTGTTGGCCGAGCTGGTATTCTGCACCGGATCGTAATTGACACCGCTGTTTCGACCTCTTCCCATGAGTCCGCCCATGACACCGCCAGCAGCAGCACCAACAGCTACGCCAGCCGCGGCGCCATTACTACCCCGACCACTAGAGTTTCCTAGACTCAGTATGCTATTCCGAGTGGAGCGTCTGTACTCGAGGCCATCATCGCCGTCGTCATCAATGTCGTTTGGGTTAAATAAACCGAGGTTGGGGTCTATTCTTCGACCATACGCATGCGGATCTCCAAATGGATCGCTGGAGTAGCTGTTCAAGCTCCGCGTCGGTGTTCCTTGACCTGAATGGGACATTGCTGCGCCTCCCGAGGGAGCTAAACGAGGTGAAGAGTTGTTTCCTTGGCCAGAGGGAACTTGAGAACCGGGACCATAACCTGGGGGTGCATCATAGCTCCGATCATATGTGTATTGAGGTTCCTCGTAGGCCTGGTGTTGAGGATAGTCGTGTTGCTGAGTTTGTCTCATGGCTTCTAGCCCACTCTCGCGTGCGTTTCTATCGGCGACACTGATAGCAAGTCCTTGCATGCCACCGGCAGCAGCCTCACTGAAGTTATCCGCACCGGGGGTTACGTTGGTCTGGGGGACTTCGGGTCCCCAGGTAGATACGCTGTTCTCGCGATGAGGCGGTGGGATTGGTCCGGAAGAAGATGGTTCGGCGTCGGTGTAGACTCCTCCAGCCAAGGCTCCGGCACCAGCAACACCAGCAACACCAGCAGCAGCAGCAGCAGATCTTCCAGCACCCCCACTATATCTTCTGCTCTGGCGTAACCTATTAAATGCTGAGTCGGGATGAGCACCGGGGTGGTTTCGTGCACCTGCTCTGGAAGAAGAGGGATGTTTTGAATGGCGATACTGCTGTTCGGAAGAAGAGGAGGGTGTATCTTGGTAATAACGAGGTTGGGACGTCTGGGAGGAAGGATGAATCGGAGTTTGTTGATGTTGGTTGGAATGCGCTTGTTGTGAATATGGGTAATTTGGATCGTCGAGAGGGGCGTGCTCGCCAGGGTCAGAATCATAAGAGTAGCGGCGACTCATGGTTTCAAAAGGGGTTTATGACTGTAGTAACAGTGACGAGTTAATGGTTGGTGTTGCCATAAGAAACCAGAGACAAAGAAACGAAGAAAGAGCCCTTGAATAAACGTGGGTAGTCGCACAACAGGGTAGACGATACATACATGTATGTACATACCTACATATACAAACATATAATTTGTATACGTGTATGTACATATATAACTAGGTATTCAAGTATAAAAATAAACATACCTTCGTAGATATATCGGTGATATGTGAGGGAAGACAAAAGTCGCCCTCCTCCCGGACTAATGCCAGGCCTATGCAATGGTTGACCCAATTGCCCTGCTGGTGAACGCTGCAGAAGTCGCAAAAAGAGACAGATACCTAGGTATGCTAGGTATGTAAGGGATAAGAGTATCTCTATGAATGGGAAGGGAGAGAATGAAGTATTGTTATTCTTAGAATCTGTATGTGGGAATTAGATGCTTGGTGGTTGAATTCTTGTAAGTAGTCGGAAACGACATTCGACAAACAGTTTGCCAGGTTTGAGGAATCGCAGGAATCGAATTCGATCGCACGGTGCTCAACTTGTCAAAGTAGTTTCAAACGAACCTCCCTTGCTTTTCTTTCTTTCTTTTTTTAAGCCTCCAATAACGAGTATCACCTGTCGATTATAATAATAGACGGACAGTGGGCTGTCGAGGCTGTGCCAACCTCGTAACACTCGAGAGCGGGATGCGCCGAGGTTGAAATTTCGAAAATCAAAAAAAAAAGAGAATAGGTAATTCAGATGAAAATGCCAAGATTTCGCAGTGCCGATATATCTGTTTACTCTTTCTGTGCGTCACTGTCATAAAAAAAAACCAAAGCCCAACAGTAGGTCCAAGATAAAAAGCGAAGTTGTCCAGTACATACAATAACCAAAGGAATGGAAATTGGTTGTAACGTTTCCAAGTTTATGGGATCTGCTTTCGTATTTACTACCTGCCCTCTAACGTCTAACCTGAGACATGATACAACCAGTTCGTATTGCCGATGGTAGCAATAGAACCTGAGCCTAGTAGCTCTAGCTGACCTTGCTGCCGGAGCACCGTAACCCTGATGCGAATCCCTGTTTGGCTCTGGTTCCTGCATCTGGCGAGTCGCAACGGAATCGCAAATGCAACCACCAAGTTTGACCGAATTAAGGTAAGATTCTAACGATTTTAGTTAGGTGTGCTAGCGACGCGGGCGAGTTCTATTGGTCCATCTGGTGTAGGATGGATGGAGAACATGTATGGGGGATTCCCTGGCAGATCGTCCCAGCACCCCAGCAACAGCCGACCAACAGGCCAATACCTCCAATCATTTCGTGATCATCCCTTCAACTGCGAGCAGCAAGATGGATATATTTGTATCATCTACCCACATCTGCATATCTTCCTTGCTGCTGTAGCGTGTCGAAATGGAGATGATGATTCTTGATGTTGGTCAAGTTGACATTGGGTTCCAAGACTAGAGCTAAAAGACTAAGATGCAATAAGTGTAAAAGTGCTGCGACAAGTCCCTAGCTAAAGAAGCGCATGCAAGTTAAGCTTTACGATTGCCTGCCTCATACCGATAATTAAAGTAATAAGGTGCAGATCGATGGGTTGGCTGACCAACCAACCAACCATCTTACCATTATCTTGGATTGTATCCGTAAAGCGGATGCCGACAACAAATGCATCGCTAGCGTTTGCATGCTTGTGCATGTTTACATGATCTTGAGGTTAAATACATATGTAGTATGTCTGCCCTTCTTTCACTTCAAATAGAAATACGAATGATGCTTAAAAATAAACCACCGAAGCTGCCATTTTATCTTGGACGGTTTACCGTTTCGCTCTAGAACGGTGGAGAAATTAGCTGGAATCAGCCCTATTGGCAGTGACAGTTTTTGCTCTAGGTACCTAAGCCACGTTGAAATCGAACTTAAGACTCGTATCATGATCTAAGCCACATATGACGCAATCGAACCGGGGTTATCATGAGTTATTACATATGTACTGATAGGTACATGCTGTCCCCCCTTTTGTTCAATTCGGAATAGTTACAACAAGTCCTCTTCCATTTCGACCGATCACAGCATTGACAAGAAGGACTACCGAACTACCTAGTAACTACCAAATACCTAGTGCCGATTAAGACTAGAAAAACATCAAATCCGAATACAACATGATTGCATGTAACTGTCTGTTGAGAGCCTCAGTATCGCACATAGATAGCAAAGAGCTCATCAATAATCATGCTACCTAGGTTATCCAAGGGATTTCTCGTCACTCGATTGTATATGATTGTGTGATTGTAGAGACGAACACTATTTACTAATACCTGAGATATCCCATTGCATTAGGGTGTGGCACGAAATCAAACAAATGCAACAGAATGGCGAGATTAGATACACACATCCAATATCTCCCCTCCAAGGTGGTGTATGGAACCCGTAGCAAAAGCTCCGATGATGTTGTCATCACGTCAAACACACAGATCTGAATAGAAGATATCGACGCCATAAGGTAACACTCGTCCCCATAACTCAAGGTTTGTCGATTGCCTCTTCTCTTCGCCTTCATTTGTCAGATCCTTTCTTTTACGGTTCGTCGTTGCACTTTCGTGACGTCAACCCTCAGCCATATCTGCATTCTCCTATCTTCTTGAGTTCGTTCCTGGTTACGAGTTGACATCATCAAGAGCGCGAAATTCGGTCATTCTACTGGTATATGAAGCCCTTTCACCATAGCCACTAACTTGACTTTTCATCTCCTCCATCATCCAATTCAATACCACAAGAGAAGACTAGAATCTATCACATCAATCATCAAATAGATATCACTTACCTGCAATCGTCATCATGTCAGCAACTCGCAACACCGAGTCCATGACCAACCAAGGCGAGTTCCACAGCCGAGTTCCCCCATCCGAGCCCCTGACCACTAAGGGGCACAAGCCCGGTGTGAAAGTTGGCAACGAGGCCCTACCCGAATTCCACGTGGAGCAGCACCCACCCGGCACCGCTCCTCGTGAGCATACATTCCAACCGCGACCGGAGGGTGAAACTCCAACGTCGGTCGACCCCACCGACACTCTGGGCGGCGCCACATCGCAAGACGTGAATGCTGGCCTAGGCAAACCCATCCAAGGCCAGACATCGGCCGAGCTGCACGGTGATTTACACGGCGACCATACCAGCCGGCGCAAGAAGGAGCATGCCGGTTTGGAGGGTACTGGAGCGAGTGTGGGTGACTCCGTGAGGCAGAAGGGAGCAGATCTACCTGAAGGCGTAGAGAAGGGTACGCGAGGCAAGGGAAGTGCCGACTACCCTTCGGCGACCGAACAGATCCCAGCCAGCGCGGAGGAGTTGGCGGCCGAGCGAAAAGTACCGGAGCGTGCCTATGACTATACCCAATCTAAATAATAGCGAAGCGCTGTATGATGGTGGATGACGAGACGAAGTGATGCGCGCTTCATCGTTGCGATGGACAGGAAGCAGACAGACAGACTAGTACCATGTGTATACCTACGAGCTAAATTCATCAATTAGCTGCTTGATTTATCCAAGGTCCGCTACACTTACAGAGCATCTCTATCTACTTCATAAGGCACTCTCAGAATAAAATCAGTTACTGAACAGGAATTTATCTAATATGCCGGAAGGTAGTAATACAACAGTAGACCAAGGAGAAGATTTATTTTAGATCTAGCTCTAGTAACCTAGGTACATACTAGTTAATTTCCGCTTTTTAAGGCTGGCTCGCTTAATCTCGGACCGGATCTAAGAAGCTGAGAGATCCCTGTCGCCCATCAGCCCTTTTAGAATTTGAAGCTTTTAATCTTTCTCATGACGCGTCACCATTATTAGTTTCGTCAGTTTTCCTTCTTTGGGGGAATACTATATAAGAAACATCATTGCCCACTACTAACATCATGAATTCTTGTCTGATGGCATACGATGTGGTCGCTCACGAACTCACGGAAGCTTACCGAGTCTTAAGCATCTAGACCACAGACCCTGCCTAAACGAAATGAGATTTAAGGCGCCCCTAAGATGAAAAAGGCCCCTTGGCGGCTTAATCGAGCAGCACTGCTGCCTAGACCCCGTTTTACAGCATCGTCGCCATTGGCTTCAAGGCTAGAAAAACCACATGTGCCAAGAGAAGGTGGCCTGCGGTCGGCCAGATTTTTCTCGGACGATACTACGGAATATGAAGAAACGTTAGGCCCAAGAGCGGCGTGGAAAAATATAGTACATATTATACCTAGGTAGCTAACACACGCGAGTCTTCTCCCGTCTTTTCATTCTATTGTGTTCGTGATACCCATTTGCATTTGCAGCGTTTCGTTCGTTTTATCACCATCCATCCATCGCATTGCATCGCATCGCATCGCATTGCATTGTGAGCTGTCACTCGTTATTCAATCGCTCATATATAGGTACACACTCGTTTCAATGGGATTCGCAGCACCTAGGACCACCGCCGCACCGGCTCTCTCGCCACGAGTAATCTCTTCTCTGGATCACGATGGCACGCCACCCGTCGCTGCTCTCACCACGGTATGGACTCCGTCACCAGGTTGCTTTTCGGTGTCCACGCGCTCTCTGACGGACATCGATATATTTTGGTCCGCAAATCCGGAATGCGGTCCGCCTGGGTATTCGAGCTATTTCGACACCTTCTATTATTCGCCTGCCATCTGCCCTAGCGGGTACTCGATTGGGTGTTCGCGATATGAAGATAACCAGGGGCCGTCTGTCGAGCCCACCGAGACGGCTATGCTTTGTGTTATGAGGTTAGTTCCGAAACCAGCACGATATGTCTGAATGATAGATGGCTAAAACTTAATAGTGGTTATTCTTGCGCCCCGTATGAATGGAACTATTATGCAACCAATTCGGACTCGTCGTATGAGCAGATGATGATCGAGATTAGATGGGCCGAGAGCGATCTATCCATTCTTGAAACTCATCCACTGACGCCTGGCTTGATACTTGCGACTGGGACATCGGGTAGTGACGGCAGCGCGACAGGGACTGAGACTTTGTCTGGTGTTGCAACTGTCACCGTAACCTCTTCGGATTTCGATAGCACCGGGCGAGGGTTGTCGACTGGCGCTCAGGCTGGTATCGGCTTGGGTGTAGGTTTGTTTGGGCTCTTGGTCATCGGGATAGCTATCTTCTTCTTCTTGCGGTACCGGGAAAAGCGCGCGAGAGGCGACAACGTTGACCCATCCCCATCCATGCAGCAATCGTCGACTTCAGGTTACCCCTTCCCGCAGTACGCATATATGAGCGGCGCAGGCCAACTGGCAACTCCTGGGTATGTGTCGTATGTCGATCCTAAGACCGGCGCAATGACCTATTATCACTCCGCCCCTCAACCCACTGGACTGGGAGGCGCCACGGCCAAAAGCCCGAACCAAGTCCATATCCAGCAACCCCCCCCGGCAGTAGTTTCCCAACCTACACGCTCGCATGAACCTGCGGCCCCGGCAAACCAATCACTGCAGCCACAACCGAATGCCGATGTTGAAGGTCCCAGTGCTCCAGCCGCCAGTCACGATCCAGCAGCGAGAAGTCCAACCGTCGCTGGGCCATCAGGACAATGAGGTAGCGCCAGGTCTGTGAAGAGTGTTAGGAAAGCAGAAAGAGATACTAGGTTTGATAGCTGGGCAAGCTAAGTTGGTTTAAGGACGCACCTAATGATAATGGCAGAGTTTGGTGAGGGAAATCAGCGGATGCACACGAATGAGATTGTATCAACTTGAAGAGTCACCATGAGGAACGTATCCATGGATGGGTTATGGAATCCCTGAAGCTCACATCAAGTTTGAGTACATTACACCTGCCACAAATAGCTGTTATTATGGAAGGGAGTGGAATACCAGTCAGAGTCATGTTATTAGCCCAATTTGAGTCCTGCAACAGAGTCCTTAGCTAGATACCTAATGTTATTCATCCAGACCAGGAGATACAACCCCTTCGTACTAGTGTTCAGGATCCAAATGCATGGGGTGTTGTTTTAGGAATTAGATTTGTGCAAGAAGCAAGGCGAACTTGTTCTTCACAAAGCTTGCTCGGGGTTGCTCACCAGCCTATTGCTCATAATAATCAACCATCTCCGTGGTGTCCGATTCACTACCAGCCACTTACCCCTTAAACAGACATCTAGAAAAGTCACAGGTGAGCACGATCCTCATAGTGCCTTCCTGATTACCCCACGTTTCCGTCGTAATCTTGGATTTGACGCCTTAGGAATTTGCATCTTCTCCCCATCTCCCAAGGTACCAGACCAGATCACTCCATACATCGAAGCACACTTTTTCATTTTTTTCACTTCCATTTTAGTCCCGTTGGTGTTTTCTACCTTCTACTTACCTACCTTCCGCACTTACTCTCAACCAACCACATTCGCTACATCGTCAGTTAATTCTTCTCTGTTAGTCCCCAATACCTTTCGCACGTATCTTCGGACTTTATCCTAACATTTCTCACTAGACAACACTATCGTCATCATGGCCTCTTCCGACAAGAAGACCGAGATTACCGAGAAGGAGTCCATGGTGCTTGCCCTCGCCTGGAAGTGCTTCAAGAGCCCGCCCGAGGTGAGTAGTGATTAACATGGCGATCTTTATGCATCCACATTCTAACGTTGATTCGTTCACAGGTCGATTACGAGAAGCTCGCCCAGCTCGCCGGCTATGGCAATCCCAAGAGCGTGTCCAATGTCATCTCAGGTGAGTTACAAATATGCACAAGCCCTTCCTGTCATACACACCCTACCTATCTCTCACTTCTGATCCCCACGAAAACAACCAAAGCATAGCAACCTAAGTCTAACTCATTGGATACAGCCGTGAAGAAGAAGATCGCG
Source organism: Hypoxylon sp. CI-4A (assembly GCA_002120315.1). NCBI lineage: Eukaryota > Fungi > Ascomycota > Sordariomycetes > Xylariales > Hypoxylaceae > Hypoxylon > Hypoxylon sp. CI-4A. The sequence continues at coordinate 45,981 of KZ111617.1, read as the reverse complement.
TCTACCAGCACCAACGGCAACGACAACGGTGGCCCGTCCACTCCCGTCAAAGCGACCCCGAAGGCCAAGACTCCTCGATCGCGCAAGCGCAAGTCCGCCGAGAAGGGCGAGGACGATAGCGACGACCTTGCTTCCCCGACTCCCACCAAGCGCGGTCGCGTCAAGAAGGAAGTCCTGTCCAAGGCTACGGTGAAGGATGACTCCGACTCCGACTCGGCCAAGGTCAAGGCTAAGAAGGAGGGTGACGATGAGGCTTGAATATGGTTGATCGTGTTCAATGAGCCTGCGCACATGCCTTCTACCCACTAGTCTGGGTATCTTCACTTATGGTTTATTAATTGGGAAGGGTTAGTCAGTTAAGGGTCTTACTTTGCATTATTTCGGCGAGCACTTGAGTCTGCACGACGACCCAGAGTTACTCATAGGTACCTAGATAGTGAACCATACTATCCTTTTTAAAACCACCTGTTGATGGTAGCTTGCCATTATTATGCCGTTCTAAATTCGTAAGTTGTCGTAGAATAATTAATCTAGTAGTCACGGAGTCGGGATTCTATGAACGGAAAACAGGAAAGTCAGGTTTCGGAGATAAAAGGTGAGCGGAAATAAACGAGATCGTATTCCGGCGTAAGGGTCTCGAAGCTACGAACAGTACGTAGATGATGACGTCAATCGTCAATTGTATCGCTACTAGTAATAAATTGATAATGACATGCCTCCTACGTCATCCATCTTCATCATGGCCACAAAGCATCAGTTAGGTAGGTACGATATAATATATCAGCTAGTAGTAAATAGTACACAGGTAAGTGCAATTGGATGCAACTATTTCACGCATTAACAAACTTCACCATCACCAAATCAACCCAAATCCAATATCATCATATTTCATCAATCAACCACTACCACTACTACCACTACTACCACTACCATACCTCGCAACATAAATCTACGCCTACCATCCTCATCATGTCCAAGATCGTAGAAGACGTCAAGACCGGCATCAAAGGCATCCGCGGGGCAGGCGACGCTATCCGAGGGGAAGTCCTAGACGCGACAGACCAGGCATTTGACAACAACCAGAACCACCCGCAGACACAAGCCTCGCAAACCAAGAACCGCGCCATCGCCGAGAAAGGAAAGCAAGATGTGAGGAACGTGGATGAGATGGTCGGCCGACGGGAATGGGAGCGCAAAGGTGTTTCGACTACTGGCACCGAGGGGACTGGGACGGGCACTGCACCCGTACACCACTCCACGGCCACAGGTGCGCCGGGTGCCGCTGCACCAACAGCGACAGGGAATGGGATTCAGAGAGCTGTGTAATGGAGGACGGTCAAAAGAGGAGGCAACTATTTGAGCAAGCGTCTGTTTTATCATTGTACAGTAGTACCACCATACTTCTTTGAAGCTGAATCTACACGAATTGCCATCAACAATATCCGACATGCGATTCCCGACAACAATTTGCGCCCACCTTGAAGTTCTGCTGCATTCATGAGCACACAAGCTCAAGAATACTCTGTCGGCAAGGCATTATGATATCCAAAAACATTATCCGGATCCCACTGCTTCTTCAACGCTGCCAAACGCGGTAGCTTTTTCTTTCCATATATCTGTTCCAAAGTCTCATCGCCCCAAGCATAGCTCACATATACCGACAAGTCCGGATACCCCGAAGTAGCCACAAATTCTTGACGTAGTTCGCGAGCGAGAGCATTCGCTTCTTTCTCGACTGGATTATCCAGCCCCGACCATGTCATCTGGAACATCCTATAACGACAATTAGCCATTGCACAAGGTAAGAAAGAAGTTCGATTGCCACTTACAAGTTACCCTTAGTATCTCTCCAAGGATACGCTGTCGCATCGTCTGGCACCGCAGTCACAGCATGATTAGAAAACGTTTCGAACACGCCAATACTCCCACGTCCCTCGGGGAAGGCCTTGTAGAAGGAATCGAATTTTTCAAAAGCCGATTTAAACGTTTTCGCGTCGATTTTCCGGACATTGACTGTAACGATGTCGTGTATATCACCTGGTTTACTGCCGGCTTCGACCATGCCGAAGAGAACAACCGACGGCAATTTGTTATACGGCTCAACGCTCACGCGAGCGACTAGGGGATTTAGATCGAAAAAGGGTGCGAGTAGTTTTCGACCTTCGGTCTCAGTGCCACTATAGCACATACTGGCTATGATTTGGGACTGGAGAGGTTTTTAGTGAACTCATCACACATCTGATAAACATGGGTAACTCTACTTACCGCGTTAGAATTTGGGTCCCAAGCAATTGTGCTGACCATGGACAGTTCCGCCGGCATCTTGCCTAGAAACTCTTGCAGAGTGTTGAAATATTCGGAGCTCAAATGGCTCGGATAGACCAGATCAGCAGTCATAATTTGTCCGCCGTTAACTTCCTTGTGTAGTCTATAAGTCGCCAAGGTTACAATGCCGAAGTTGAAGCCGGCACCACGAAGACCCCAGAATAGATCTGAATTTGAGCTTTCTGATACTTCGACGAGGTTGCCATCTGCTGTCACGAGTCGCGCGGATACGAGGGAGTCGACTATCAGGCCGAAGAGCCCCTGAAAAGCTCCTACACCACCTCCTAGCGTCGCCCCGATTACCGAGACTGCATTGCAAGTTCCAACAGCTTTAATTAGGTGGTTAGTCAACCAACTCCGACCTTTCAAACTTCCAGAGACCTACGTAGCTGATATCCCGCATCGTGGATAGGACCACCCGCCTCTCCAATCCGGACTCCAGCCCCGAGGGTGATGGTAGAAGCTTCTTTGTTGATATCAATAGCCTTGAGCTGACTTAAGTCGATGGCCAATCCATTTTGAAACTTGCCCAAGGACGTGCCATAGCCGTGGCGGCCACTCGTCGCCAGGAATGGGATGCCCGCGGACCTGGCTGCTTTGACCTAGTATACGTCAGTCGGGATGATGCAGAGGAGCATGTCAACCTGGTACTTACGATTCTTGAAACCTCAGCTTCATCCGACGGCGTGACAACTGCTGCGAATCCCGGAGCAGCATAGCTCGACCACCGAGCTGTCGCGCTCGTGAAGCCCTGGGACCCGGGATAATGCACTGAAGTCCCAGACGGCCATTGGACGTCTTTGCCCGCTATGGAAGGCATTGGGCGATATGTATACCAGACGGTTTCGAGTTTCCCTTCCTAAAGCCGAAGTATGTACCAACCAACTGGTAGTATCTAGGTATGCTAGTATCTCTATGAAGTCGCACAAGGAACAAGAACGTCCAGGTTTACTTTGGTCTATGCCCTTTGAAGTGCAGCAATTGAAACATGAATGGCAGTAACGGACTCGACGTCTCGTCTACTAAGTATGCAATCAGGAAATTCTCGCCCTCACCGCAACTCGGATTCGCCATGTCAGCTTTTGCTGTACATATATGCGACTACCTGGAACATCGAGCCACTTACATCATGGCCCAGGTTGGAAGCGGCGTGGCTAAAGTGACAACTAATGCACTACACTGCGTTGATCAATGATATTTCTAGTAATGGGTTCGGATTCGGATTCGGGTTCGAGATCCCACCCATCATCGTAAGGTAAGCCAATTGGTAGCGAGACCCCAGTAAGCATGCATTCTCGACGTCCGTCCTACCGGCAATTGGGAACCATGTGGCTTGAATGATGTTTTCAGTTTGAAGATTTCACCGCCCATGGTCAGTTCCATCCTCTTCGATGAGTGGTCTTCGCTCATGCGCCGCCACGAAACCCTTAGATCCATTCCTCAATAAGCACTAGGCACCTATGCTTATCGTGCTTATGTTGAGCTCGTTGTTGGTCTTAGGACGTTCATGGAGATCTTCTATGTCTCGAGCAAGAGTACGTTCGTCTTTCGTATCCCACGGAGCGCTTTAGAGAGATGCCCTTGGTTTTTTTCTCCCGCTTATTATTAGCGTCGAGGTCTCGAGAAAAGTCATGTCCTGGTGCTCCGTGGATAGACTAGCTCATCGCTACTCAAAGTGATATTGGTCGTAGTGACTGCTTTAGAGAACTCAACTGCCCCGTTCGCCTTTTCCATGGTCAAAATACTCCATGCGCTGGACCTATTCGATAAACCGATGCCACTTAAAGTATAAGGTTAGGCTTCCGAGCTTTGAGCAGTCGTTCCGCGGGAGGAGTCATTTCAAAAATAGGGATCCTTCATATAGTACCGAAGAAAATCATCTCAAGGTTCGTGTGGAAAGGAAGGCTAGTTATAACCAAGAAGATGCCCCCTCCAACCCCCAGATATCCCGGCGATGAATTAGATTGTACGCGTACGCCCTGATCCTACCAGAAGTTCGGGGCGCATATGCAACTTTGAACCAGGAAATTGGATTTCTCCAGACTCACCCCACAAAGTGGTAGCTACATACATCAGGTCCTATGTATTGCCCATATAGGGTTAGGATGTAATATCTCTTGCCTGATATCTATCCAGTAGGTATTCACCTACATGGTATATAGATCAAGTATGCTACTCATCATCAATTCAAAGACCATCTTATGAGAATTACGTTATAATAAGACATTACCTACCTAGGTAACTACCTATATAACTGTTCATTAAATACACACTGAATCAAGGCATAGCGTTGACATGCGACACGATTCTACAGCATACAGTGCATAAGCTGCCTGTATCTCTTGGATCCTAGGCTAGGTAAGGGTGTGTAACCGTTATGACTGGTTGCCCTTTAAAGATCTTTAATGCTCAGATTCAATTAGCAGGCGAGTATAACCTTATTACTAGGCTCTTTTCGGAGAGAACATCTTCGAAAGAGGATCGTACCGATATTAGTGCCGTTACGATTTTGAATCCAAGGCCTTGGATCTTCAAAGTAGGTAGTACGTAGTTCCCTGCTACTTGGCCCATGTCAGCTATCATTCGCTTCGCATTCCTCGTTAGCGTTGATCGGTGGCGTGATAGAACCGCTTTATATAGGTGTATAAACCTGAAGCAAGCACTAGTTTCGCCGCACCAAGTGCTCTTAGTGATGCAGGGTAACTTGAAGTAGCTAAGCAAGGTCCACCAAGTGTGGACCGTTAGTCGTCTAATTAGAGGGAAAGGGGGAGAAGAAAAGGACAAGGCGAAAGGCAGGACTTGATAAAAACGAATAGCTATCCACCAAAGTGACATACGGCACCAGGTGTTTACTCTTGTTCCGCCCCGTAACGAAGTCCACCTACAGAATATACATTGTAGCCGTCGTTGAGTACGTGAGTGCTCGACTCGGCTCCCAACTACACGATTTCCGACAGCGCTCCGAACAGAAAATCAACATGACTATACCATAGGTACTCCGGAGGGGGAACTTTATAGGGTTATGGCTGATGAGGAAACGTTGGCAAGCCGTATTGGCATTTACGACAATCTCAATGACCCAATACCATCATGGAATCAGCCAGGGGTTATCGCAACCATTGCGGCATCTACCTTCGTAAGTAAGAGAAATACAAGACGTCTCGAAAGCTCCTAACACATCCTATTAGTGTATCGCGGGCATATGCATACTCTCTCGGCTTTACGTGCGATTATTCGTCTTGAATGCCAAGGGATGGGATGATCTGTTTGTTGTCTTCTACCTCGTAAGAACAGCCTCTCTGCGACATAAACAAATACCTAGCTGACTTCGCGAGGGAATAGATATCGGGATTGATGGGCGGGGTATCACTCTGCATAGGTGAGTGATGTCCAGATGGAAGACTATTCTCATTCGTAAACCACTAACCCCTTTCCTAGCTCCTCAATATGGACTGGGTCAGCATTTTATCAACCTAAACGTTGATGTCACGCAGTCATACTTGAAGGTAAGGGAATGAAGAGATGCTGCCGGATCTACTACGGTTTAGTGATATGACGCTGATGCTGCTCTAGGTTTTCTATATCATTAATGCATCCTACAACATGTCGGCAACCTTTATCAAGCTGTCCTTGCTGTTCCAATACTTGCGTCTCTACCGCAGTGGTAAAATGCGAATCATATGCATGGTAATGGTCGGTCTGGTCGCTTCTTGGGGTGCTGCATACTCGTTTCTAGCTTGGTTTCCTTGCTTTCCCGTGGGCGCGTATTGGAATTTGGAAATGAAGGCGACACGTTACGCATTCGGGTCCGAGTATGCCGCAGAGTTGTTTAGGACCTATGCATCTCACACCGCGGTAAACACGGCTTTAGACATGATTGTCTTCGCGATCCCAGTACCGCTATACTTCCAACGGGAAACAGGGAAGCGGACTAAGCTTGGCTTGGTTGGTGTGGTTATCATGGGCGCAATGTACGTATCTAGACATATCGACACATCGCGGGACGAGTAGAAAAACTTGGAATACTAACAACCTTCTAGTGTTAATGCACTGACCATATGGCGCCTCGCGACAATTGTCGAACACCGAGCTACGACAAGCCCGACCTTCGACCCGACGTGGTACGCCCCCGCTAGCATCATACTAGGAACACTGGAGGTGAACATAGCAAGCATATGTGCTTCGGTTCCCATATTCTGGCCGCCATTGAAAGCCCGCCTCGATGAGATATTTGTCACTAGAGAGGTAACGATCACGACGAATCGGCGGTCCAATCGATTCTCGACTGAGCCTGGCAATACCATGGAGCTCCAGCGACCGACCAGCGAAGACTGCGAAAATAGATGGAATAGATGTCCGAGTAGAGCAGGAAGCGAGTCCAGTCAGAGCCGGTTGGCTGAGTTGGCGCCGGTGGAGAAGAGAAGGCAGCATTATATGGACGATTTCATTCTGGACCAAGTAGACCCTCTGCGAAAAAAGGGCCCCTTTATTGTAGAGTCGGAAATTATGTCAAGCGGTGGTGTTGGGAGGAAAAAGTCGAATCGTCACGCCAAATAGATTGGCGAAATAAAGAGATGATGATGATGCCGTACTAATGCTACCATACCACGACTTCGTTTGATGTTTGAATTACATAGTACGTGACATTTCTCTTGTTGTAAGACTCGAATGGACAAATGAAAATTGCAATCGCGGATGAAAACCCCAACCGGGTTTTTTTTAGCAATCGGGATTTGGATTTCGGTATAAATGCGTATCAAATAATTTGTATTATTATTCTATTCCTATTCAGCTGACCAACTGACCAGCCTGCCAGCTAATAGTAAATCAAGACGTAGGTAACCACAGGCTGATAAGAGATCGAGGATCCCTGCATCAAACCCCCCTCCCCCCAATGGTACCTTAAGAAGCGAAGCTACAACTGCATGGCGTTGGTCTTGTCTCAAAACCTCCACCACTAGCGGCTGGACTTATCCGACGAAGGAGTCGATAGCGGTTGATAGAATTTACGTACCCCGAGTTAGATAGATTCGTCACTCAATCTCATTCATTCTCCTTCTCTTTCTGTTCCCCGATCATGTCTTTGAGTCCTATACGCTGCTCATCAGAATGACACACGACGACCAATTATCATCCAAGGAATTTATCCAGCCACCGTTCCATAGACTTGCAAGGTCATCTAGTATAACGCGATGGCAAGGCTGGAGAGCAGCAGCTACTACTATCCTAGGGCTCCTATCCCTGCTAGTCCTTCTTTTTCAGCTGAGAAGTGCGCAGGTGGTGACAAGCTGGTTTAAAGATTCCGAGCAGGAAGATGTTACTTTTACCGATTGGAAATGGAGCGATATTAAACCCAGTAGGACTTTGCAATGGAAACGCTGCTATGATGATGGCTACGATTGTGCAAGGCTCGACGTGCCGATGGACTGGCTCGATCCTTCTGATAACCCCCAAGAGCGAGTCATCCTAGCCATTATGCGTCTTAAAGCCTCTGACCTTGACAATTATAATGGTCCAATTTTCTTCAATCCTGGAGGCCCTGGTGGTTCTGGTGTCTACGCCCTGCAGGACCGTGGCGCCCTTCTACAGACCATTGCTGGCAAGAATCACGACATCATCTCTTTCGATCCAAGAGGAATTGGTGCGTCCGTTCCACGGGTTGACTGCTGGGGCACCGAGGAGAAGAGCCGACTCTGGGAATTGCAGGATGTTGGCGTGATCAACTCCCATCCGGGAGTTATATATGATGCCTTTGCGCGAGCGACCGCCTCATCCCAGGCCTGCGAACGGGATTCAAATAGCTCCCGGTTACTTTCGCATATAAGTACCGCTTCGCATGCTAGGGACTTACTTGAGATACTACTTCAGATGGATCAAGACAAGCTCAAATATTGGGGCTTTAGCTATGGAACCATCTTAGGTGGCGTAAGTTGCTTCACTCCTAGACATGCTTTTCATTAGTGAATTGAAGACTGTATCTTCGCGAATCTGACATTCCCTAATGAGAATATGCTAACCTGATAAACCGAAGGTGTTCGCTGCGATGTATCCTGATCGGGTAGAGAGACTTGTCAGTGACGGTAAGGATAGCACCAAATCTTTCTAGTCGATATGCATAGGTAATTGACTGGTATTCGTAGGTAACGTAGACTATCGAGAATGGCATTGGCATTCGCACATCAATTTTCTACGAGACACCGATAAAGTCATGGAGGCTTTCTACAGCTTCTGCCACAAAGCAGGCCCTTCGAACTGCGATTTCTACGACATAACCCCGTCGGCTATCAAAAGCAGGCTTGCGAGCTTGCTCGAACGTATCCGAAAGTATCCCATTATTGTGCCAGCTGCTGAATCGGGTCCTGATATGCCTCAGCTCATCACTTGGTCCCACCTCAAGCGACTGATCTCTGCTGCGCTATACCGGCCAATCTTCATGTTTCGGAAATTTGCCACGGTATTGAGGGCTTTAGAGGAAGGCAATGGTGATCCCTTCTACAAGTTCGTCAAGTCGGAGGACTCTACGCCTCCAATTTGCTCGATCGAGGCGATCCCTCCCAACGTGCCGAGGCTGGAAGAAGGGAACGCTGATGCGTTTCCCGCAATTCTCTGTGCCGACTCACCACCTGTCGACGATACCGTCGAGGAATTTGCTGAGTTTGTCGAGGAACTGGAACGTATCAGCTCCTCAGCCGGCGATGTCAATGCACTCTTCAGAATGGCTTGCATAGGCAGGACGATTCGACCCAAATGGAGATATACCGGTCCTTTTGGCGGCAATACAAGTCACCCGATCCTATATGTTGCCAACATAGCCGATAACATCTCGCCGCTAGTCAGCGCCAGAAATAACTCTCAGGGGTTCCCGGGATCCGTCATCCTGGTCCAGAACTCTTATGGCGTAAGTGTTTTTATATTATCATCCATTTTTGTTCCGAAGTATGGTCTAATCTGGGTCTCTCTACATAGCACACTAGTCTTTCGGCAGCATCGACTTGCACATCTGGGTATATTCGCGCTTATTTCCAGAACGGTACGTTGCCGGAACCAGGAACGACATGCGAACCAGATTACCACCCTTTCGAGGACGCAACTATAAAAGCCGTAGATGAGATATCCATAGCATCCCGGAAACTATCGGAGTTAAGATGGGGTTTCGACATTCTAGGTTGATAGCCCGGACGTATGGAGCTTATACTATTATTTATACCCAATATAGACTCTTATTGCTTCGAATAAACATCGTTTACCTGGTTATGTTTAATCAATAGAGTAGCACACCGAGAACTCAACTCTTGCTTACTCCAATCAACGTCGACCCAACTTGGTATCACTCTACAAGATTATTCTTGTCGCTAGGTGTCTATTAGTGTGCGTTTTCATAAACAGGGATATGGAAGTGAATGCTTACGGCAATTCAAAGTTAGGCATGAACAGTGATCCGATGAAGGCGAGTGCTGAAGGGCCTACGGCTGCGTACGTCATGTACTTCATAACCTCCGTAAACTAGACGTAGCAATTAGTATGGGATGATCTCTCAATCTCAGGGGTTACTCACCGCGAGATTAATGGCCGTCCTTTCTGGCGTACCCCATTCAGGAACAACGCCCGTAATCGAGTTCGCCAGAGCCGTCGCGGTTTCTACCGGTGTTCCGCTTCCCAAGTAGTACTGCAGTGTAGAAACTATAGTTCCGGTATAAATGCCACCAGCAATACACTGTCAGGATAAGCTGTAATCAGCTTGCGTACTCAACCAAGAGGGAGATTACTCGCCAGAGATGTGCGCGAGAAGATTTATGTATGAAGGGGAATAAATCTTGGAATGTACGTACCGCACCCACGCTGCCTCCCACAAAGGCAAAACAGACAACCAGCGCCGTCATCTGTGGCATCTCGGCGTGAGAAACAACCGTCTGGGCTGGTATCAGCAGAGTCGAGCCAACCATCCCACTTCCGATCCCCTGAATCAATTGAACGACGAAGATTTCCCCGATACCATTCTCGGAGCCGCGGAGACGAAGCATTATCCCATAGCCCACGAGACGGATAATAGCACCGAGTACGCAAACCCACTTGTAGCGCTTAGTCTTGGCCATCGCTAGTCCGGCGACGATAGCAACGAGACATTGTGTCACACCATTGGTATCTTGATCCCGTTAGAAACAAGCTATTGAAGCAGTATCTGCTAAACGCATCATCGGAATTGAATATAACCTACAAGTAAAGAATGTAGCGTCTCGAGCATTTAGACCCCGTGCTACCGTAACCCAAGCGTATATGTACGTATCTGTAGCAGCGATCTTTTAGCCATCTCTACCTCATTAAGGGGTAGTCGGGTAAGAAAGTGGATTCAGGAAAGAAAGCTCTGAAAATGTCTTACGTGTCGCATTGAAACCGACATTATCCAAAGCTATAAGCAAGCAGCAGAGGACAATTGTTCGGCTAGAAAAGTAATGAGGCGGCACCACAGGATGTTTAGCTAGATAATGCTCGTAGAATGGCAGTGCTATAAGCAGCACCGCACCAAGCGCAATCAGTACATCGATCCAGGGCGTTTTCCAGCTCGATGGCGTAGTAGCAGCGAGAGTCATCGGTATGAGCAAGAGGGCGAGACCACCGCTGAACAAGATAACCCCTCCCAGATCAATCTGCGAGCAAAACTCGTAGGGCGAGACTTTTGTTCTGGGTGCTAGCCCTTCCTTTTTCGCCTTCATCTGATAGTACAACAGCGTCGTGACGATGAAGCTGGCGCAAAACGGCATGATAATAGCGAGCATACCGATCCCCCATCGCCATCCAATGCCTGTAGGCGCCGTCACGCTATCAACGATAAACGCCGCGGTCCAAGGGGTAATCAGAAACGGCCAGAAGGACAGCGAAATACCGAAGGCGCGGTACCGGGCCGTAGTCAAGTCCGCAATCACGATATCGTTCATCAGATTCGTAGCAGACTGGCCAACGGAGTAGAAGACAGAGCCCGCAGCATATGCGCTGAACGTCTTGGCGGAGGCCATGATGATGTACGCGAGGATGTAGAAGCTAATAGCAATGAGGTATGTGCCTCCGCGGCCTATGACGTTCGAGAGCTTCGCGAAAGGCGGCTTTGCCACGGCGAATATGATGGTGCCAGCCGTGCTGAGCGTCGCGAGCTTGGCAAGCTCTTCGAATTCAGACGATGCGTAATTGCGATAGATATAGACGGTGCTGTTGTCGATCTCGCTGTATTGATTTGGGGTTAGTACCTAACTACCTAGCCAGCTGGTTTTCGACTCTACCCTCTGTCGCCAACAGAATGAGTTGGGTAACCTACTACACCATCATGATCATACAAAGACTAGAAGCGTTAGTTACTCAGATAATAAGTTCCTTAAGGCGTTATGAGTGTTACATCTAGCATACCCAGCAATAATTAACCACCGGCCTCTCTTGCCCCAGATTGCCTGAGCAGCCTCGATCGTCGACGTGCCTGTGTCGATAGGGGCGTTGACTATCGTCTGTTTCTCGGCGTCGGTGTTAACCTGTCCCATATCATCTTCTTCGCCCGGCACTTGGCCATCTCCGTCTCGTAGAACATTGGTAGGTCGATATGGTGGAGGTTCGTCAAGGGGACCAGCACCAACAGCTGCGCGCAGAAGCTTGAGGATGCCCATCATAGCTCATTACTGAGATCAGAATTACGTTTGACTCGATCTTGCTCACCGAGAAGAGCAAAGTCGTAATGAGGATCGTTGATGATAAGTCTCATGGATCAGACGGCCATGTAGGTAGTTAACTGTATGTGTGTGGGTTGAGCTGACTGGCTTTTTTTTTTAACTTGGACAAATCTGCCACCGAGCACCGAGCTCTCGGGCCTCCTCATTCCTATACACCACCACGCTACATCCGCATACACTAGCTGCATCGTGGCGCTTATCTTGTGCACCTACCTCTACCTCTTAATGAAGCATGATAAAAATTGGACATCTACCTCTACGAGGGTGTCTCCTTATCACGACCCCAGATCCGTGGGGGTCCATGCAAGGTATATCCGGGGAGCACTTCAGACTCAGTTCTGACAAAGATGCAAGATAACTAGGAGGGTGGCAAGACCTTAACCTTGACAAATGGAACCAGCGTGATTGGTGAAGTCGTCTATCAGTGTCTAATCTCTAGCTTCTCCAGGTTTGGTTATCCTCATGCAATAAAGTGGTATTGGATTGACGGGGCGCTGATACACATATGCAGGTATTCCGAAGGATGCCTTGCTATTGAGGTAAATCGTCAGATCCCATAATCGAATTACAGAAGGAATTTTATAGAACTGGTCCCCTTAATACTTCTAGAAGGCAAATTCAACACCATGTACGTCGGAAGAGTAGAAAATGGGGATGTCGCAAGTATACCTAGGTAGTTTTGGATCCACGAAGATAGCAACATTGAAATAAAAGATTAATTGACGGAAGTTAAATGGGTATGAAGGTAGCCAAGATTCCCGTAATGTATTGTACAAGTAATGGACTGCTGCGAAATGCGGCAGCTATGATACATGCTGGTCGTTATGAAGCGACTCTAGCTACCGCTAGATTCTTCACCTGCCTGGTCTTGATAGATGTTGAACGGCGGACATCCATTTCTGTTCATCGTTGCTATATCAATCGTTAATAGGGGGATTCAATACTATAAGGTGTGGATTGCTTACCGATCAAACCTCAAGAGCTTCCCTAGCACCGGCACCAGTTGAGCGCGAAGCTTCTCGTCCTTCACCTCGAGGAACTGCAGCAGAATGGTCTTCAGATACACTGTATCCGGCCCGGGAGCCCCAGCGGCACTTGTCCCAGTCACGCCGCTCCTAGTGGAATCACTGCTAGATCTCCCGCTACTCGCTACGTTTGGAGAGCTCCCGCCTATGTTAAACCTAGCTTGGATGTTCTTAAGTTCCTTGTTCGCTTTCTCGTATCGGCCCCGTGCCTCGTCTAAGAGTTTTCGCAAATCTGCGCGTTGCTTTTCTGCGTCGCGCACTTGCTGTTCCGATGCGTCGAGAGCTGAACGCAGATTATTGACCGCCACGCGCATGTCGTCCATCTCGGCAGCAGCTTTCTCCTCCACCTGCTCAAGCTCATCGCGGCGACGGCGCCACTCTTTTTCACGAGCTTCTAGCTCATCTTTCTCGGTGGAAAGAGACCGAACTTCACGTTCGAGCTCGCGAGCCTTGGTTTTCAGCTCTTCTGATTCTCGTGCCCGACGTCGGGCCAGGGTAGACAGTTCATCTTCGATACGGTCACGTTCCTCAACGGCGGCTTCCATTCGAGCACGCATGTCTCTCAATTTGGCATCCGCCCGTTCGTCCACATCGGCCAGCATACGACGCATGGTCTCACCCTCGCGCGTTCTCTCGGAAAGATGTTTCTGTACCTCCGCCAGTTCCTCTTCCAAGCTCTCCGTTTGACTCTGCGATTCTTTAAGCTGGATAGATAGCTCGGCAGTTTGATCCCGCATGGAACCTAAGAGACCCTGAGCATTGTTGTACTGCTGCGTCCTAAGCTCTATCTCTTCTCGAATGGCGGTCTTCTCCTTCTTTAGCGTAGCAACCTCGTCTTCGAGTTGTTTCACCTTGGGACGGAGCGTAGCAAGTTCTGATTGCAGAGATTCTAGTTCGCGACCAGCCTTTTCGGCCTTTGCGGACAATTCTATCTTCTCGGCTTCGGCACGACGGTAGTCTCTGCCAGCAACACGCTTCTCGTCCTCGAGCTTAGCTCGAGCTGTCTTTTCGGCAGCCAGTTTATCGTTGAGCAACTTGATTTCAGATTCGCGATCTGATGCTAAGCGTTGGGCTCTGGCCACTTCATTCTTCAAATCCTTCTCTCGCTTCTCAAGATTACGTAGCTCGCCTTGCTTAGAAGTTAGCTCTTCCTTGGTAGTTTTCAGAGCAGCGGATTCCTGGCGCAAGCTTCGGAGCTCTGGTTGTGCCTTGGCTAAGATTTCTCGCAAGTCAGTTAGATCCTTGTAGCGAGCCTGGGCTAATTGCTGGGCCGCGCCCAGGTCGGATTGTAGAGTCTGAGATTTGATCTTCAACTCGTCGTATTCGGCTTTCATGGAATCAAATTCAGCTTGCAGTTTAGAACTAGCCTCCGAGCTTGATGTAAAGGTAGCAATCTCCTTCTCAAGCTCTTCTATTCGAGTCTTTAACGACGTCTTTTCAGACTCAAGACTCTTAATTCTCTCCTTGGCTTCAACATGATCATGGCCAATGCTGACCAGACTCTCGTGCATGTTCTCGATCTCGTCCCTAAGATCCTCCTCAGTCTTTCTCTGCTTGGATAATCGGTCAATTTGAGTGTCCTTTTGAGTAATCTCTTCCTTTAGTTGCGTCACTTCTGCCCTAAGAGCCTCAGTCTCTGGACTCTCAAGGGGAGAAGGCTGGGCTTGCTCTGATGTCTCGCTCGCAGCAACCTCTGTAACATCAGCAGAAGCACCGCCCTTCTTCTTCTTCTTGTTCTTTTTCTTCGACCCACCAGCCGCGGGAGCCGCCGTAGGAGGTCGTAGTGATGTCGGGGTGGGTGTGGGAGTAGTCTGGTTGGTAGATTGTATCTTTTTATTCAACTGCTCGATTTTCTCCTCGCTTTGGGACTTCGCCTTTTTCAGCGAGTCAATTTCGGCTGTGAGATCGCGCACTTTCGTATCCAGCTGAGACCTCGCTTTGCCTAGCTCTTTGACCTTCGTATCGAGCTCATCGTTCTCGGCTTTCGCAGATTCGAGCCGAGACTCTTGCTCCTTTTCGGTAGATGCCGCTCTCAACTTCTCATCCTCCAGATTGGTTTCCAAGCTCCGCAACTGAGACTGGGTATGTTCCAACTTTTCGGTAAGACTCTTGATTTCGGTATTCCGGGCATCCAGTTGCGT
The DNA here is from genome assembly GCA_002120315.1 of Hypoxylon sp. CI-4A. NCBI lineage: Eukaryota > Fungi > Ascomycota > Sordariomycetes > Xylariales > Hypoxylaceae > Hypoxylon > Hypoxylon sp. CI-4A. Next base: position 30,780 of record KZ111617.1, on the reverse strand, counting down.
CTGCATTGAGTCCCGAGTAACAATGTCGTCTCGGCTCTCACTCAGCTCTCGTGTTGCCTTCTCCAGATTCTCCACCAAGCCAGCACTGTTTTCTTTAGCAACTGTTAACCCTTCCTTCAGCACATTGATCTCTGACGTGAGCTTATATATCTCCTCGGATTTCGAAGCAACCTCAGCTTGAAGTTGGGGTATCTCGTCATCATAAGAAAACATGTCCTCGCTCGCATCCTTTGGCTCGTCCACAGTTAATGGTTTCTGCTTAGGGGAAAATACACCCAACATAGACGAGACAGGGGATTTATTTGTAGAAGGCGAAGTCGCCTGCTTCGCTTCTTCTTCGGCCTTGTTGCCTTCGGAGCTAGCTTCCGGTTGTCTAGGTTCAGCAGCCTTCAAGGCAGTCACTTCGTCTCTAAGAGTGACTAATGCCTTGTCGGCTTCCTCGAACTTCTTCTTGAATGCATCCTTCTCGGTCGAGACTCGCTTGAATTCCTCCATAACCATATCGCCCTTCAGATTCAGTTGATTCAGGTATTCGACAAGTGCAGCTGGGTCCTTGATGGTGGTTAACGGTGTATTCTCACGTAAAGCTCGTTCGAAGGGTTCGATAGATGTAGCTCGGCCATGGGCGATTCGATACGATCGAAGTAGCTCTATAGTTAGTGGAATAAATAGTTAGCTACACGTCAGATGCGCAATCAACAATGGATTCGACTGACCAGGATAAGTGGCTTCCAATTTCTCTAGTTTTCTCAGCTTCGCTTTTACGTGAGGAGGCAACTCAGTCGACGCAGCCGGGGGAGTATCCTTAGACTTCTCGTTCACATTGGCACTGCCGGGGTCTCCTGTCTCCCCGTCCTGATTAGGGGCGCCATCATCCTTCTCGTCATTTACTGTGCCCTCCTTGGTAGTCTTGTTGGATGACACGGACTGAACGGCAGTAGAGGTAGAATCGACGTCATCGTCGTCGAGAACGAAAGCGGCTTCGAAAACTGAAGGATCTGGATTGGCTGCGCTATCGCCATTGGAGGTATCTTGGCTGGGCTTCTTGATCTTTCTCCTAGCTGGCGAGTTGGTACTGTTGGCCCTCGAAACCGAACGTGGACGCTGGCCGGGAGCGGAAGGAGAACCGGAACTAGATCTTTGCTCGGCGAGGGCTCTCTGACGAGCTTGCTCTTCAGCGATGCTCCGATCGATGGCACCTTTTATCCTCTGCCAATATTATAGGTTGTGAGAAATTAAGTCTATTGAAAATACTATTTCCTAGGTATCTCTAGGCAGTTTAGGTGAGTGACATACAGATAACATGATTGCTTAACCAGCCGCGCTAGGTTGGATCGCCGGCGTGGAATGCGACAAATGGACAAAAACTACCTAGAATTCGTGGCCATGCGGGAAGGAGATGATCTAGACGAAAGTGTCATAAAGTGTCATAAAGTGTAAAGCTTGCTTGTCTGCCAGCTATTTTGACAAAATATAGTACAAATAGCAAATAGCCAACAAAAGTAAGTGAGGATGAAGTTGTTGTTTCTTAATATTAGTTTTCAAATTGGGGGCCGAACAAGCAGTTGCCAGGCTCAGCCCAGTGGTAGTGGTGTTCGTAAACTTTGTTCAGGCTGCACGTACGTCGCAACATCCTCGCACGCACTCAGACAGCAAGTGAAAATTAAACCAATCAAATCGATATATTCAATATACGCCCCCGGGAAACTAAGCTACATTAGGTAAGACCAAAACACCTTTGTACATATGTATCGAACGATGGGTCCCTCTTGCATCCTGCATGTGCTACGTACATATTTCAGTGGGGACCTACCATTCAAATTGTTTGGACAGCCAATGGATTTATTTCTTTCTTGTGCTCCAATTGCTTCACCTATTATGTCGTCACATACAGCTGTCATCAGGTCGAAACCGTGTCCGCCTACTCGCCTAATGCAATGAATGCATTGTATGTCAAGGACTTTTACAGCAACAAATAACAATTCATTACCTTTTCATTTGTAATAATTACCTACCAGAGACTTCTTGTTCTGCCTTGCCTTGCCTCGTCTTTTCTTCCTCTTCTTGTCTCATCAGGTTCTTCTATTGTACACCTCGAAATGACCTCTCGACGGTAGACCCGTCCAAATAAAGGAACTCCTATACTTAACTATACAAAATATGGTGTCTCTCTGGCCCTGGAAGGTAAGTGGTATAAATCGTGAAGAGCATGGGATTCTTGTATACTAAACATATGCCTACCTATTAATAGGGCCACGACTCTTCTCCTTCTTCCTTTGAAAAGACCCTTTCGAATCTCTCCAACAAGATCGCCACCACCCAATCTCAACTCGACCGAGTGCGATCCAACTCTCGCCGTATAAAAGTACTTTGGACTCTATATCTCGCATTTGCCTATCTCGTTTATGCTGTGGTGTTGACGTTAGTGGTGGGATGGCACAATTTGGGTCCATGGGAATGGACTGGAATGGCCGGAGGTCCTGTGCTGTATGTTATTATTATTACATTTAACTTTATATTCCTACCAGTCATCCCCCCCCTAACGCCATTTTTGCGATCCAGAATATACCTCATAAGAACTTTGACGAACGGTTACTTCAGCCTTCGCATCGATACGCTAGAATCTCGCTTGAAAGATCAGCAAGCTGAGCGCGCAAAGACCATCCAGAAGCTGAAGGATGCTACCAAATATGACTCCACCCTGGAATTATTGGAGAAGTATGGCGGGGAAAAGCGAACTCAGCCCAAGAAGCAGGAGAAGGAAGGGGGCGACGGCGACGGCCAGCAAAGAAAAGGCACCAAGAGAGATCGTCAGAACATAGGTCCTAATACTCCTGCTACGAGGACCAACATGCCTCCCCCACCGACGGCTAATATCCAGAGACCGTCTCATATTCATGCCCCAAGTCCCCCGCAGCATCATCAAGAAGCTTCTCGCGGGCCGCCTCCTCCTAAAGTCGCGTCTGAGCAGCAGCTTACAGAAGAGTTTGCGCCCAATGCCGGCCCCCTTCTGCGCTCGTATTCGCAGTACGAGATGAACCCAGGTCCGCCTCGCTGGTATGACCGTATTCTGGATCTCATGCTTGGCGAGGATGAGATGGCACCGAAGAACCGGGTCGTGCTGATATGCCAGAACTGCCGGCTAGTAAATGGACAGGCGCCCCCGGGAACCAAATCACTAGCAGACCTAGGAACGTGGAAGTGTATGTCTTGCGGGTCATTAAATGGGGAAATGGACGAGGGGAAAAAGATTGTTCGGGAGGTACTTGGATCCAAGTCAAGTACCAGCTCTAGGGGCGAGGATAGGGACAGTGATCTATCAAGTGATGTAGTCAAAGTCGAACATGACAGCGAGGATGGAGGTAACACTGATGGAGAAGACGACCCTCCTGCAGCAGAGCAACCAAGAGCGAGAAACCGTTATAGGAAGTCTCAGATGGTTCCGTAATATATACAGGGCATCACTTGAATTACTTACAGTCAGTATCTCATTTACATTTACATTTACATTTACATTTACCACTTACCTCCTAATCTCCTCGTAGTTACTTACTCTTTTCACTATCGGGTCAGTGAGCAAGTTAGAAATAGGAGGTACGAGTCTATCGAATCTGTTTCCTCGCAATGCTCATATCTATACAGTATATATATACCCCCGTGTATCAACTCCAGGTCTGCATACTGTGTTTTCTCATCTCATGTCGTTTATTTGCGCAGCTGCCAAGTCTATTATCCTCATCGGTTGACTATGTCAAACCTAGACTCTCTTTCATCACCTCCTCGTCGATAAGTCAGGGGGTAGGTACGAGTTTATCGTCCGATGAAAACAAAGATTCTTGTCCACAGCCTGATCCACGCCTACCTTAACTAAGACCATATGAGGATTAGGGGTATATAATGCCCCCCTATTCTTTCGCAATGAGTAAGGGTTTAAGCAAGAATAGTCAAGCGTGGGTCAGCCAAAGGGGAAAGGGGGGAAGGAGTATCGTCGACTCTAATTGGAGATGTCTAACTTCAATCGCACCTGAGGGAACACTTGCCCCGGGAAATCACCTTCATAGTGTTCTTCCTGCGTGCTCTTTCTGCGTGCCCTCCCGGCGAGCTCGATGCTTCCTCAGGTAGACAGCGCATACTTCTTTTTTTTTTCTATAAAAAGGTTTCTTGAGAACGCAACATAACACCAACCTACCAGTCCAAGTTATCTTGAAGTTTTCGAGTCAACTTGAACTTCCTTACACTACACTACCATCTTCATTCAACATTCCCTTACTTTTCCTTGTTGTCACTCTCGCTTCTTCGATCTCGCCGCTTTCACTCTATTTTCATACGGCGGATCATTTGCCTTCCCTTTCGACGGCCTTCTTCTTCTTTGAATCGGCAACCAGCAAGATGTCTGGTTCTGGTAACGGTGGTAAGTTATATCCCTTTCTTTCATCTAGGAGCGCCGAAGTCTCATTCAAATTACATTATTTCACCAATGTTGTCGGCGCTCCCCTTCTTTCAATTTATTTTCTATGATTAATCACCCAAAGCTGTCTTGTTACCTCCTCTAAAGCATCTCTCACCTTGTTATGGAATTTACGTGCTAACATGAACGGCGGCAGGTGCCCCTCGTGGCAGAACCTTTGTTCGCGGCAGCTTCCCTGTGGGACAGATCGCTACTCAAGGTGAACTGGGTCTCTTCCATGCCGATTACAACGCTAATCGTAATATATATTTAGCTCTTGCCCGTCTTGGTCACGGCGTCCCCCCTCCCACTGGTCCATCTGACGCCGGTTCACCCCACGGCTTTCCAGTGGAACGAGTCGTCGCTGCCCAAGGTGAGCTGAGTCCCCTCCATGCCGGTTACAACGCTAATCACAATATATCTTTAGCTCTTGTTCGTCTAAGTCACGGCGTCCCCTCCCCCACCGATGATGACCACGTCGACCCTTCCTCTGCTGCTCCCTCCGCTGCCGGTCTTGCCACAGCTGGTACTATTAACGCCACTGCTGCTACCAATGCCGCTGCTGCTACCAACGCCACTGCTGCTACCGCCGGTCCTACTAACGCCGCTGGTGCTGCTCCAGTCGGTCCTGCCAGTCCCGCCGCCGCTGTCAATGCCGCCGCCGCTGCTGCTGCTGCTCCTGATGGTCCTGTCGATGCCGGTGATGACCCCCTACAATGCCCCCATTGTATTTATCATGCTAGGACCAAAGGCAACCTTCACGACCACGTGAAATTTATTCACATCGGCACAAAGTGCATGTGGCCAGGTTGCGACCACGTTTCGGGCCGTGAAACGATGCTTCGCAAGCATCTAATACGTGAACACTGGCGACTTATTCAAGAGGACCAAGCCAATGTCGATGGCAACAATGCTACCGTCTTTGGTTGTCCCTGGCCAGGATGTACCATTGTCTTTGCCACTAAGCCTAGCACCAAGCGCCACGTGTACTTTCACACATGGGATCTCAAGAAAGCAGCGCAGTAAGGTATGAAGATACAATAACATGAAAATAATCATCGTTTCTAGAGCTAACATTAGAAATACAGGTAGCGAACACCCCTACACACCACTCATGACACGGCTTTGCTTGTTTTCTTTTCGGTTCGTTATCTTTTCAGCTCGTTGAACAACTATCGATGAATCAATGGTATCAATGAAATCCAAAGGATCTGGTTCGGTTGCGGTGGTTTTAGTTTTATACGTTTAGTCAGATCCCAGTCTAATGCAATGCTTTTCGCCTCTTTCCAACAATATCGCCCGTGAATCTTACCTTCGTTACCTCCTTTCCGCATTAAGATCGTCAAGATTCTTTATTTTAACATGATAAATGATGATGAATGGAGTCTTCAGCCTCATTGGCCACTGCCATAACTAACAGAGTTACCACATCCATATATAAACTTGGCGATCTACAAAATAGCGGTATGATATATGGTCTAGTCTGCAGTACTAGTCGTAAGCAGCCAAATGGATTGGCTAGGCACCCTTTGTTGCCTAAACTTGACCGTAGGTAATGGAATCATCTGTGGAACTGAAATGTAAGATGACTACAATATTTCTAGCATGCATGTAGAATCAATAGAAACACTCGTTCCCGTCTTCACTATTCTATAAATTAGAAACCTTATGCTCGAAGTAATCCTCCTGGGAATCAAGAACCAAGATATCCCAAAAGAATTATCACAATATGGCGCCTTCGGCTTCTGTTTTATCGCAGATGATGCAATCAATATCTCTAACTAAGATCCATGAAATCGAGAAGCAACGCGATCTATACCAGGCGCGGAAGCAAACAGTAATTGCGTCCGTGGATGCGCATCCTGACGATGTGCAGAAACGTCTAAAGAAGCTGCTTCGTGGTCTAGAGGAGTTATACCCAGAAGCTATCGATGACCATCACGTCAAAAATGTTCGCTTCTGGATGCAGCAGTCGAGATACGACGGCTCCGTGCCGGACGCCATGCTGAAATCATCGGAAGCGATATTACGGGCTAAACTGGAGGTGCGCAGCTGGAGACTTGATCTCGCGCACTTGTATTCTCGACTCGTGACCGAGTGGATGGACTCGTCCTCGTCACCAATACCAATGGAAGAGAGTGGTAAATTGCCCGAAGATGACAAGAACTCATTCGACATCGTGGACCGCCAAAAAGAGCGACTTCAAGAGTTATGCGACAAATTTGAGCGTGTCGTGTTTGAGCCACTCGAGACTGATGAATTGGAGATCGACTTATATCTACGAGAACTATTCGATGGCGAAGATGCAGTCAAAGCTCTGAACAGACTGCGAAAGCAAATAGGCGACGCCGGTAGCAACCTAATCCAGGCCACCAAGGCTCCGTTCGACGAGGACGTGTTGAATCAGTGTATCAATGGTCTCTTGGCCGAAGATCTCCTCAGCGACGAGAAGCAGGCACTTCTCAGAGGTTTCCTAGAGAACAAGACGGTGCTGCGAGAGATGGTCGACGTGCTCAACATGCGATTTGCCGACTTCGACAACTGGGACTGGCACGCAGGCGAGCAGGGAATACCTGTTCTTCCACGCCAGCAGCTGAATGGGAAGTACCGAATCTGGATGGACGAAGATGTTCTCCAGGCTATTCTGATTCACTACGTGGGCATCCGATGCTGCGTCGATCTTAAGGAAGCACTTACATCATTTGTATCCATGACCGGAAGGGATGGGGTATGGAAATGGCAGACCAAGCAAGAGCTGAGCGAGACGGACGAACTGAGACGTAGGTACTACCTCGGAAGAGGGATACAAGAGTCGTTTACCGTCGACTCGGAGCGAAGATCCAACTACATTAAACATTTCTTCCTCTCGCAGCTACCGGGCACTTTCGATGCTGTGAGTGCTAATTCTTACACGAACGACGGTGCTCCAGACGAAAGCCAAGGTGATTCCTCGCCATCCAAAGAGGATTCCGTTAATATTAAACAAATGCTATTACGCACGCTGGCCAGCGAGACCACTCTTCAGCGCTCACTCCGTGGCGAAGTCGCTCTCCTTCAATCAGACCTGCAGTGGTATGCTACAGGGTTGTCGCATACCACTATATTCGCAGTCATGCGCTTCTTCGGCTTTCCCGATACCTTGATCTCCTTTTTTAGAAAGGTTCTCAGAGCGCCATTAAACATGAACCCATCTTCAGAGACATCGTCAAGCCCGAGGATTCGTCAACGCGGGGTCCCGATGGCTCATGCACCAGAGAAGCTCATTGGAGAGCTTATTCTCTTTGTTATGGACTTGGTTGTCAACAAGGAGACGGGAATGCTACTATATCGCCTGCATGACGATTTGTTCCTGTGCGGTCAGCCGGCTCAATGCGCTGCGGGGTGGAAAGCTATTAACACTTTTGCAAAGGTGATGGGACTCGAGTTTAACATGAGTAAGACCGGATCCGTGTATCTGACGGGCGACGGGACCTCTCCAGATCCAGAAGTAGCGAAGACATTGCCTCCGGGGATCGTCCGAATAGGTCACCTCATCCTGGATCCTGGTAGCGGCGACTGGGTGGTTGACCAGGACCAAACCAACAATCATGTTGCTCAACTGAAGAAGCAACTAGCAGCATGCACGAGCATCCTGGATTGGGTGCAAACATGGAACAGCTGCGTGAGCAGATTCTTCAGTCACACATTTGGAGAGCCTGCATTTTGCTTCGGTAGAGAGCATGTGGATAGTATTTTGAGAACGTACCAACGAATGCAAAACATGCTCTTCAGCACAGGAGCTTCACAGGGAAACGTGGTCGAGCACTTGAAATTGAAGATACGAGAGCGACTAGGGGTATCTCAGGTCCCCGATGCGTTTATTTATCTCCCTGAGCAGCTTGGCGGTTTGGGCCTGCGAAATCCATTCATCCCTTTACTCGTGATTCGCGATGACCTCGCAAAAGATGATATGACACCAGCAAAGAGGATGCAGAAGTACATTGAGGACGAGAAAGATGACTATGGAAGGTTGAAGAAAGAATTTGACAAGAAGACTCTTGAACAACGACTAGCTCGTCTTCGGGATCTAATTCGAAATGACATTACCTACGAAAATGCAAAAAAGGCAGTCCATGGAGGAAGTCGAGTCACGCAGAAGAATGACCAATTCTTTAGCTTCGAGGAGTACATGCGGCCGTGCGAGTCGGCAAGTGCCCTGCTAGCCACTGCGTATCACAATCTCCTCTCTATCCCCGAGGCCACTGAGCCGGAGCTAGACACAGACGTGAGACTGGCCTTAAGGCGATTAGACATTGGATTCTACAACCCATCAAAGAGGTCCAAAGAGATAAAATGGATTCTTCAAATGTACGCAGATGAACTTCGCAATCAATACGGAGGACTTAGGCTCGCCGAGGAGAAGTATCTGCCCCTTGGAGTGTTGGCGATGATGAGGAGGAAGGCTGTTCGATGGAATATCGTTTTATGAGGAACTTATCTAATTTTTAGTTCCACGTCGAACATGTACGTCTATCTTCAGTAGGTTTGCCCCTTTTTGAAAAGGGGTTCAAAGTGCCACCTGGTGGCAGCTGCCAAACGGACAGTTCCAAGGTGGAGTAAAGTGCGTATCACCGTGCCCATATTCAAAACCGAGGAATCTATTTTCTCAACTTTATTCATCATCGCATTGAACTCGTCTGCCTCTTACATTATATCATCTTGTACCTATCTACTCCAGGTAGTAAGGAATAGAATCCGACTCTACTAGAATCTGCGATAAATCATGAATCGAAATAACGCCTATAAATTTCGCAGACATCATTTCAAAATACGTCCGTTTAATCTAGCAAAATGGGTTCAGCTACTCTACCAAACCAGGATACTCCAATATCCAATGTCCTAACATTGATTATTACGACCTCGCCAACTCCTTCTGCACCATCGACGGAGCTCATCTCAGCAATATTATCCTCTTTTCGTACCCATTGTGAGGAGTTGCTGTCCTGTCGGGTAATTGTTGTGTTTGATACCTTCGACCGTATTGCATCTCACGCAAGGTTGAAGAAGGGTCAAGTTACACCAGCCGGGGCCAGCACCTTCAATCTCTACAAGCAGAATACCAAGAAACTCATTCTAAAGGAGTTTGAGCAAGATAATGACGAGCGAAACCTAGCGCATAGCGAAGGCGAAGCTGAATTCGGTTATGATGGCGTCGAGGCAAATGTTATTCCATTCTCCATAACCCGGACGGCCGACGACCGCGTCACATTCATAGAACCTTCGAGACGGCTGGGTTTTGGCTTAGCTGTACGGTCCGCTGTCAGACTAACTGAAACCCCTTTTGTCTGGGTGCAGCAGCACGATTGGCCCCTCGCGTCTAATATCCCGTTGAGGTCGCTGCTTGATATTATGCAGACTGCTGGAGCTGACGAAAACACTCTGGTGAAGTATGTCTGTCTTCCATCTGTACGCCTACTGTCGTATGCAGATTCCGCTCACGTCGTACAATTCCCCGCGCTGAAGCAATTGACTGCGACTCTAAAGCGTGACTTCATAACCAGGTCTGGAGCGACTGTCCCTTTAACGCCAATGTTTTTCTGGCATGATAAGCCTCACTTAGCATCGACTGAACATTACTTGGCCCGAGTCTTTCCAACACGCCTTTCGATGTTAAGGGGAGCTTTCATAGAGGACACCATTGGTCAGCGAGCCAGGAACCAAATGAAGGAAGGCGACTGGGTTAAATGGGCTACCTGGCTCTATTATCCTGATAACGGGCAGAGGCTGTGCTTGCGACATCTACAGGGACGTACTTGGGAGGGCGCCGAAAAGGTGTCGGAGAAGAAAGCTTTATGGATAGCGCAGAACACAAAAAAGAGTGCCGGCCAACCCAACTCATAAGCCAGTTCCCACAACTAATTGACTTCACTGTCTGTCAGTCGCTCGATCGCGCATGAACGGTGGCTATCTTCGTCTTGTCGGCCGAATCTGCTTAAACGAGCATGAACAACGGGGATCGAGGATCTGGACCACGGTAACACAGAACACAAACGCGGGAGAATCAACAATTTTATTTTAGAGATCCCGTAACTCATATTCTCAACCAATTCTTCGAACCACCTTTTGCATCGCTCCTTGCGCTCGCATGTACTCGTTCGGTCGACGTTCGCAAGGGATCAACCTGGCTCAGAATATACGAATCTTGATAGTACAGCCCTTTATTTCTCCCACCCTTTCGACCATTGTCATCTCCCAATTCGGTTTCGCTACCCATCCTGCTATGTGTCATGCCGCGCGTCAAATGGTCTTCGTCGTCTTCCATGTATCGTGTCTCGCGCGTAATATTAACCTCCTGTGTCACAAATATCTTGCCCCAATTCAGGTCCCGGAGCACCGGCCAGAAGACAGGAACACTCGCGCATATGCTTGCGGCATCGACCTCGAGAACAGCCAGAACGATACTGATGGGACCATACCATGTTGGATCCCTTGTGGGCCAGGTCGCCACCTGATGTTCAACAATTGTTACTAGGCGCCAGGTCGCAAAGACAAGGACACTATTTTTCTGCCAGTTAGTCATGCTGTCTGATATCTCAAGACCGGGGGAAGGCTTACAAGATACCCATAGAAAGGAGGCCAACCAGCCGCAGTCGAGTGCACCAGTTCGTGCCCTCCTTGAAGAATAAGGGCAACGGAATTATAAGAACCAATGTATCGAGTGCCATGTTGATAGCAGCATGGCTTTCAAACGTAGCGATGAAAGGACGCGCATATTGCGAACCGTATGCAAAGCACGTCGAGCCCCCTCCGTTAATATCCCAAAAATCATGGACCGGAAGACACGGAGCCCAGGCCAAGAAGGAGTACGCGAACCCCCAAAGCGCCGTGAAAACGATGAGAAATATCAGTAGTCGGCGAACGAAAATACCACGCTCAAAGACTCGAAGATATTGTAGCAGGAGTGCTTCTTTGATGAGCGCTGTCGCAGTTACGTATGCTGCGTTCCCGACGTAAAAGGTCTTCAAGAACCCCTCAATCTCCCAGGATTCCAATACTAAAAAGTGCCTGCCGAGCCCGTAAGATACCGAGATGCACACCGCTATCGATCCAGCGGTAACCATGAGCTTGTCGCGGGAGTATTGTTAGCGAGGTCCGCCGTCGGTTGTCGTTTGAAAGCAAGACACTTCATTACTCACCAGATAGAGGCATACACATAAATCGTCCCATCCGGGGGCACGGACAACCCTAAACCTAACATATAACCGAAGACAAACGCATATCCACGATAGGATCTATAAATTTCAAGTGGTGAGACTTAGACCCGATAGAGAGCATCGCAAAAAAGAATACAGCGGATGTGAAAATGGCTTCACAGCGGAGATGACATACCATGCAAGAAATCACGACTCCCCATATTGTCCCCGGTCGATTGGAGATAGGTTGCGGCTCGTCAAAGTTATCGTACGAATATCGGAACTCCGACATGATCTAAAATACCACAACGTGCAAGCGAGCGTAAAGTCATGAAGCCGTGTGTTGAGACCTCACGTGGAGTGTTGAAAACGGCGAAGAAAACAGGAGGACGACATCGATCCACGAGCGCAAAGACCTTTCACATCAAACCATCAATAGACAATACGGTGGTAGTCGTGGTAATAAGATGAACAACCTCATCCTAAAAGATGAAAATTTCCCCAGCCCAGCGAAGTAAGCAAAGCAAGGACAGAGCGCAGAAATTTTAAGAAGGGTGACGGATGCAGATGCTTGGCCATTATCTGCTGCTATCAGGATTCCGGCTTACATGCTATGGGATGTCAGTGATAGGATCTTGAGACAAAACGTGGGTAGGATCCACCACCAACCCCGGAATCCTTCCAAGTTTGTTGATTCTCATCACGAACTTTTCGCTCATCGTTGCGGGAATAAACGAAAGTTACCGTACCTTGACGGGAAGAGATCAGATCAGGTCGCACCAAACGGATCAAGATTCGCATTGCGAACTACCATCAACTGCTGTTGCATGCATATACCTATATTCCTTTACACTGACGCATCCAGACATATGCGTAGAGTAGGCACTGAGATTTTTATTATTACTATTCTGGAAACTTGAGTGCTTACCTGGCAGTGATTTTGGCTGCAACGGGCAATGCTCACCGCGTATTGGTAATCCACCGTAACATCGGTCTGTTTCTTGAACATGGATGGGGCTCAAGGCTTCCAGGGATATGTGCCCAGACTGCCAGACAGGCCGGGGTAGAGCAAGGCAGCTTGGTCCGCCATACATCGACCAACTATGTAATAATACATATCTGCCTCAGTTCGTTACCATTCCTGGAGTATACCGACGCAACTCTGCAGCAATACTATATCGCTACTCTTCTAGCGAGACTCCCGAAATCCCCTAGAAGAAAAGGGCTGAGGACAGGTGGGGAGAGGAAGAGTCGCGTTTTACAATCTCTGACAATCCATGTATGTCACCGCATTACAGTAAATTAAACATACTATGTACGAAGTACGGCTTGCGTAAGACGCATACCCGTACCTTGCAGCGTGTTTATACGGTTCGGAACAACTGTAATTCCCACTGGGAAAAAGGGCCTTGTCTGATCGTCGTGGGACGCTAGAAAACAAGGAACATTCGAGCCGTACATTTCTTTTGGCCGCGCTATCCGACAATGGTTAGGACTCGAACGACGTGGGCCTGACTAGCAGAAATACGACTAGGATTGCAGTGTTCGAATACGTGTGAGAACATGATCACTGTATGGATGCCGCTATGATCTCTCAATCGGCATCTTGTTTTGCTGCTCATCCTGCCTGAAGATCGCCAGTGATCAACCCTTTGAATCGTGAATACTCCGATGTAATAATAGTCTCCCGTGCGAGTCTTGAAATAATATCCGAGACCGCCCTGTCGTTTGATTCAGCTCCTTTCTCCCCTGAGTTCAGGTACATAACTAATGAGGCTATGCTCTAAATATTTCTAAGCTTTGTCGTAGGGCCAATTCGGTACTGAAATGTTTTAGATACCAATTTGGATCAAACTAACTACCACTCGCTTAGACCACGAACTGCCGTCCCGGAAGCCTCTTGTCTAGCCTAGCCAGGGGCTTTCGCTACTCTATCCGAGAAGCCGTCAATCGCCATCATTGCCGCTCCAGGCACATCTATACGCACGTGCCCCGGGTACCCCGGTTCCGCTTACTAGTCCTGTACGTTCTCCTATGACACGTGGAGCCACACGGGAGACAGAAGCTTAACTGATGGATACTTGGCTTGGAAAGGATGAAAGCCACAGAGGTAATCCAAAGCTGGGTAATATGCTTTCAAGTCTTTTCGATCGATCACAGCTGTTTCGGCACGATCTCTACCTCATAGAAGAGGTAGGGATACGCAAACGGCTCACCATTATAACTGATGAGCCGGACACTGACTTAACCACGACGTACGACTAGGTGACTGATACTAAATATTAGTTACCACAGCCAAGAATTCAAATCTTATTTCTAGTTATAAATAGAACACGCACGACTTTTGCAAGTCGAGACCAGGCCATAGAAATCGACAGATATGAAAACCAATGGAGGATGCCTCTATGCTACGCTTATAATTGATCATCTCGATCTTTGATGTTAACTTGCTACCAGGGAATCTTCCTAGTTTCGCCAGACCAGCACTTGAGTTATTACGATATGTGTTCTACTGTGTAGATAGTGATACTAAGAGGTATCTTTAAGAAGCTTCGGTTTCCAGTATGACATTTACCTCTCCCCTTTTTCTACCTAGTTATAAGACAAGGCCAATCACAATAGACCTGATTAATTTAAGTCACATCTAACATGTTATGGGCTTATTTTAAATCGCCGCGCAGATTATTATTTTTATAATATTGGAAACTCAACTCCAGCTCTGACCAGATATAAAAGTACCCTAGACCTTGCTCGTGATAAAGTCCACAGCATCCGGGGCAAGGTCGCTATATCCAGAATGAGCATCGGTAATAATAAGGGTGCCTTCGCACACCTCATCGCCGTCATGGCAAAGGATAAGAGTCTTGCTCGCATCGAAGTTCGGAACCTGACCGTCGTCCTGGGCCTTCTGCGTGTCGCCATAAGTCACTATCGCGTAGATTAGGTTCTTGACACTCTCCTCGGCCGACTCGACGGATCGATGCACCAACGCTGCTCCTTGGCTGTAGCCTGAAACGACGAGTTTCGATGATGGGCACTCCGTTGCTGCCTGTGTTATAAGCGCACGCATATTATCCGCGTCCTCGGGGTCACAGCCCCCTTCTCTCAGGTTGTCAAGTAACAGAGCTGGGTAATCAACACCCTGTGCCGCTACAGTATCCGTGCCCAATGCTGCTTTGAGCTGGTCAATGGTCTGTGGTCCTGGGTCATCGCCCTATAACAGGTGAGTTAGGGGTCTCGACTAAGGACATCAGGAGAAAGGAAGACTAACAATGTTGCCATCCTGGGTGCTACCGCGAGCAAAGATGAAGATGACATCTTTACAGCCACCTTCGAGGAATTCATTCGCCGTGGTACCAGCTGACTGTCGTCTTTGAAACCCCGATGATGCTCCCGACAATTGAATCCCTTTCAGTCTCGCGATCTCATCCTGCGAATAGTTTAGCGTTAAGGGACTTGCGGCCGCGAATGCCGCAAGTGTGGCAGAGAAAGACAGAAGGGTGAGCTTCATCTTTGCGATTTCTTTCTCCAAAACGCTAGTCTATCTACGTAGTGAGGCGGAATCTCCAACAGAGTCTATTGGAAGACTCGTCACTAGTAGAACCTGGGTACCTAAGCTACCTACCTTGACAAGCCATCATGATGATTGGGGTAGGGCTATATATACTATTCAATTAGACTACTAAGGCCTGCCGCTCTACTGAACGGACATGTCTTCGCGTCGAAATGCATTTACTCACCTTCCCAGAACGAGATGTTTGCCCGGTGATGAATCTCGTAATCAATACCTGCGAAGCTTGGCCATGCATCGTGAGAACGGTGTTGAGCTCGACAGGTATTGAATAAGCCATCCTCGATGTAGAAGGTGGTAGCAAGTGCTGGTAAGGTGACCGAGAACTGCAGCACGGCATCTAGCTCGGTTATCGCCCCGGTCCAACCGAATAGAGGGATTCTTACCCCGTGGAGGCCCCGCCCCCGGCCTTGGACCGGCCATACTCGCGTGTGAGTGGAACATCAAAGAAAGGGGGGAAGTTGGGGTTGACCTCGAGCTTGACTTAAAATGGAGTCTCTTTTCCAGCTCTACACCTACTACCTTCCAATAACCAACCCTCGTTAGGATATTCGTATATAACAGAACCTAGAGAAGTTATGACCATTTCCCATCGCCGTAACCGTGTAGATGATTTGTGGCGACTGCTTCAAGCTGAAAATGCAGAATAATGCAGACAAGATGTCTTGCACTGTATTACTCTTCTAGTATCGGGTCTAATATGGTTTCCATCATCATTTAACTCACTTAAACTTGCAATTTTGCCCAAACAGACTACAATATACAATTCCGTTAAACGCGCTCTTATTGTCGGTCCGAAAAAAAATGTGATAACTCCGGTCTTCGTGAGGGGTGCGCTCTTTCATTGAACAATTTCAAAGCTCGCGTGTCCATCTTCAGTAATATCCTCGAAATCCAACAACATCGGCTCTTCACCCAAAACCCAATTGCCTTCTCTCACGAACTCAGCATTCGGCTTCGGCTTGGAGAAGGGACCTCGGCACCAAGCGTGCAATCTTTTCCCCTTGAGCTCGTCCTCCAAACCTCCCCAACACCACCATAACGTGCCCAGATAACCTTTATTAATAGATATGACGAACTTCTCTCCCACCTCGAGATCAGCCTTGGTGCGTTTCTCTTCGTACTTGAAGATTCGGTCCCAGCTCAGTTTATGCGTAATATTGACCCAGCTTCCGTCCCCAGGAACAGTAATGACTCGGTAACCACTCTCAAGCAGATCGGGCGAGTCGGTATCGGGCACTTTGTTTATTCTGAAGAGGCCGAGGGAGATTCCACGCCGAGAGGGATCGGTACTCCGGATAGAGCCAAATGCACCGCGCGAGGGCATGTCCATGCCTCCATCTTCCGGATCAAAGATGTCGAAGATCGAGTCGTTCACGCAAAGTGTCAATGGTCGGTCTTTTTGTGCTGATGAGACGATGCGTAGAGAGAGTTTCAGGTCCAACGCTGCATTATCGTCGCTGAGCGAAAGTTGTGGTGTTGTGGCTAGCTTGACGGCGATTTTGCCTTGCTTATCGGCAGGCTTCACTTTATATCGTATGAACACCATGTCTGCGAATCGAAGGGGATGTTGTGGTTACGCCCTTGGCTTTCGGAACGGCGCTTGAGAAATCGATAATGAGGTATGCAGAAAGCCAAGGGCTAGATAAGGCTCTATATCGAATGAGTAAGGAATTGGAAGATTCGGTATAATCGTGAAATTCACATCCTATCGAGGTGATAGTTGCTGAGTAGGCAGCTGGGTGGCGTTTTGTGACGCACTATTCTAGGCTGCTGTAGGCATTACTCGCACTGTTAATGGTTACACGAAATCCTTCAGCTGCAGCTCTAATAAGGGTACCAGCCAACTCATTACTTGAGTCTCAGAGCTATCATTATTTGAATGGATGATACCGACTAATATTGCTTATAACAATAACCTTCTTGATAGCTCCGTGGAATATTTTCGGTATAAATCAAGATGGTCGTAATCGACGCGATGGTTCTCAGAGTGGGAGATCCTATCTTCCACATACCGCGTGAATATATCCGCCAGCACCGCCAATTCAGCCTCGGTGATTTTCATAGGTCCTAACTTCGGATTGACTCATATACCTACAATAGAGCAGATATATCAGTTTACGGCATCCTATACTCTTCAGCTTGAACGAACCCCGTAGCATCCATCCGAGACGGATTGACATGCGTAAGAAATAAGGCACTTTATATGCGAATCGCCGAGAAATCAACGCACATCTGCAAGATTCCCGATCCGAGATTGTACGACATCTCCATCCAATGATTATTAGCCTTCCAGGATTGGGGATTCATATCAGTAGAGCGCTGTAGTATGAACTTATGGTCCTACACACTTTAAGGCGTTAAAACCTCCTTCAAATCCACATGGATTACACACTTGGGTAGATAAGTACATAATATGCCTAGATCCCAAAGCCACGAGGACCCCACAGTCGCAAGGTCTGGTATCACCAATAGAACCAAACCAGTCGCATCCAAGATAGCATGCAGCTCAGCCTGAATAGCCTAGATAGGTAGCCAGGTCCCTCCCTTACGAAGGATGTGGAGAATTGGAGATTTCCATGTCACCGGCCCTCCTTGACAGCAATCAAAATCCGGGGTAATGGGGTTAGCGAGGCAGCTAAGGATTTCTGTTCTTCTTGGCGTCGTCCACGGCGTACCAGATCTTTCGGCACTTGCAGGGGCTCTCTCTCCATCTTCTATGGTCGCGCGTACCTGGACCTAGATAGGTACTTATATATTGCGTCCCGTATTATATGACGTTACGGTCATGTTTTCTGACTTTGGCATATTTACCTAAGTTTCGCGAATTGCCGGCGCGTCGAGAGATCAAAAAGGAGAGATGGCGATCAAAGACGATATAACAATCCGTCAACACTGGCGGTGTTTCGTAGCATGTGGCCTTATGGTCATGTCACCCTTTCAATATGGGATTGACTTCGGCTTGATAGGCGGGCTACAAGCAATGCCAGGATTTCTCAAGGTGAGCTCGATAACTTCAACAATGCCTACTCCTTAAGTATGTTGCCGTATTAACAGGACTCGTATCAAACTAGATCTACGGCCACCCAGCTCCAGAAACCACGATAGGATGGAACATCTCGACAGTTCGACAGCAGCTCATCACGTCGTTGATGACGCTCGGCGCTTTCGTGAGCTCTGCGACTGCGGGTTTGGTGGCGTCCAAGCTTGGCCGGAAGTCCTGTCTCTGGTTGGGCTGTCTGGGGTGTGTGGTGTCGAATATCATTATGATGACCACGACGAATATCAACGCGCTTTACGTAGGACGCTTGCTGAACGGGTTGGCGAATGGATACTTCATGACATTCTCCCAGCTGTACTACCTATTCCACCTTGCATTACGGTAGAAAGTACTGACAGATCCACTAGATATATCCAGGAGAGTAGCCCGGCCAAGTACCGTGGTCTCTTCTTGTCCGCGTTCCAATTTTGCACTTCATTTGTAAGTTATTCGCCGTATAATCCCCCCTTGCCAGTCTGACCTAAGCTTGCCAGGGCACGCTGATCGGCACAATTGTGGAC
The DNA here is from genome assembly GCA_002120315.1 of Hypoxylon sp. CI-4A. Taxonomy (NCBI): domain Eukaryota; kingdom Fungi; phylum Ascomycota; class Sordariomycetes; order Xylariales; family Hypoxylaceae; genus Hypoxylon; species Hypoxylon sp. CI-4A. The sequence continues at coordinate 12,029 of KZ111617.1, read as the reverse complement.
TGGGCGACAGCATCGCGTTCCGATCGATCTGCCTATCTGATTCCGCTAGGACTTATCTACATCGTTCCCCTGGTCTTAACAATTGGCCTATTTTTCATTCCCGAATCACCGCGTTGGCTGATCTTGCAAGATCGAGTCGAAGACGGACTTAAGTCATTGAAGTGGCTTAGACCGATGGATGCGCCAGTAGAGATTGAAGTTGCGGAGATCAAAGCGGCGATAGACAAAGAGCGGGAGCTAGGAAGCCAGGTTGGGATCTTGGATATGTTCAAAAACAGTATCGACAGGAGACGCACAATCCTCGCCGTATGCGGTGTGACACTACAAGCTTCCACTGGGTCTATGTTCATCATCTGTAAGATTCTCTCATCCAAGCTAACGTGTGCTTGAAGAACTAACAAGCAGCCAGCCTACAAGGCGTACTTCTTCACGATGGCTAAAGTAGCGAACCCTTTCGCAATGGGATGTGTCCTTAGCGCCATCGGACTATTCGCTATCATACTAAATTCTCTGATCGTCGTTCGCTATGGTCGCCGCCGTATGCTCTTGATGAGTGGTCTCGTCACCTGCGGCATCTTCCAATTGATTGTCGCGATCGTATACGATAAAAACCCCGGCGCAAAAGCTACCGGTCAGGTTCTCGTTGCCTTGTCGTGTCTATACATGATGAGTTATAATGTAGGTAACCAACTATATCTATTGGGATCGGGTGCTAAAGATGTGTAGGGAATGGTTGCGACCTATGCTTGGTTAAGCGGCGGAGAGATTCCATCTCAAAGACTCCGTAGTTACACATTCGGATTAGCAGCAGCAGTGGGATTTTTCGCCGCGTGGCTTACCACCTTCACAGCCCCTTGTAAGTTATATAGGACGCCTAGGAAGCCTTACGAAGAGTCCCGGAATCACCGAAACTGACATGGTTTGTTGCAGACTTCATAAATCCAGACTCTCTGAATTGGGGTCCGAGATACGGTTATATCTGGTTCCCATCATCAATCATAGCTGGAATATGGGTATATTTCTTCTTGCCCGAGACGCAAGGTACGTATCTGCTCTAGTGTATCAAGGTTTCTACAGCGTAGGATTTGACCTGGCTAACTGGGCTTTTACAGGTCGAACTCTAGAAGAAATAGACGAAATGGTAAATACTAATATATCAAATTTGACTAATCGCCCCGGGATATGATAAGCTAATTCGTGATCCCATAGTTCGAAGAAAAGGTTCCAGCGCGAAAGTTCAGAGGATATAAGTGTGTTCGCAGGCTAGTGGGTGACGAGAAGCCAGATACCCAGCACGAGGAATAAACAGAGACTAGGAAGCTTGTGACGTTGGTGATATGGTGGCGGCATGCAATGCGGCTCCAGTTCCATAGAATTGGCTTAGAGTTGATAAAATGACGACGGTTTCAAGTTAGTACTTGTCTAGGATCTACATCGGCTTGTTCACGAAAAGCCGCGTCCATATCCTCGTCATCACTGCTATCTCTATCGGACGAGACGATATTTTCAGTGTAAGGTTTGCTAAGGAATCGCTCGGGGTGCGACGAGTCGAACCGGACAACATATCGAGGAGGCCCTTCATTATGAAGGAATGGCGGAATTTTATGCCTTGGCTTGTTAGTAAGAACTCGTAGTCGCGAGGAACATTTGCTGGGCCGCTCGTCGGAAGTTTGCTCGCTTCGAGAACGAATTGAAGCCTCTTGCATGACCTGAAATCGGTTTTCAAGTTTCTCAACAAGCTTGTGCACCACAGGCCTTACGTCTTGGCCATGAAGGTGAGCTCCCCGCAGTAAGAGCGGAAGATGTTGAAGTGAGATATCAAGTGTGAACGACAAACTGCGTTCTTCAGCATTTGCCAAAAGCTCGTCTAACGATAACTCGGAAAGAATCCTATTGGCACGAGGAGCTTTCAACATAGACACTGCATAGTCATCGAGGCGTAGGGATTCGAGTGGTGGAAGTGGCGTAAGAAGAGAGTAGTTGAAAACAGGTGCTGTCTGTGACCGTGACATGTATGGTCCAAGTTGAAGATGTGACAGTGCACGAAAGTCAGCGAGCGAGAGAGCTAGCGTCTTTTTATCTTCCACATATCTACTATATCGGTAGATTTGAAGAGATTTTAGGCTGCCAGCTTGCTGAGATATGGCACGGTTGAATGCGCCACTATCCTCGGTGGCCCAGCGGTCGCCAATTTCTTGCTTGTGGTAGAATTTCTCGCACAGGCTAAAGTATTCGAGAGCAGCTGGAAATGATAAGACTGCGTGGAGCGCTTCAACGGAGACGACACACTCAGTGAAAGTTAGAGACTTCAATCGAGTTTGGTTACGAAAGCGCTCTAGTTCGTCTGCTTCCCAATCGGTTTGTCCTTCTTGACCAACCCTCGCACTGGAAATCTCAAGAGACCGTAGCTGAGGTAGTAGGAAGATGGGACTGGTAGGTGTAATGTCCCAAAACCGATCGTCTGTCCCGGTCCAATGCAGAACCACTATGAAAGGCGTCAACAATCAATCTCATCTGGTTGTACAAATGAATAGAGTGGAGTGAGAACTCACGACTTTCCAGGGTTTGAAGAGGCCTTGGGGTCGTAACTGTATCGTTTAAAAGAGAAGCCTGGTTGAAGGCGTCCACGTAAGACGTCATGAACTTATTCCAGTGCGTTCTCTTGGCCGACCAAGGTTGGCATTCAGGACTTTCGGAAACGAATGAGGTTAAGCGGGGAAATGAAGTCAGGTCAGGGGGAGAAGCCTCTTGATTATGATCATAGCGACTAGTGGAATAGAGCAGCTTGAGATGTCGCACGTAGTTAATTCTCTGGGGATAGGCGCGAGTAGCTTCTAAGAATTCGTATAGAGCGGCCAACGTGACAAACTCAGCAACAGCGTATAGATGCATTTCGGCCACCTCTCGAAGTGCTCGACAAGTGCGTGCAGCAGACTGAAGAGCTTCGACATCTCGTGATTCTTGAAGGTGTTTCATGACCTGGAGGAGTAACTCGTTTGGAAGTGTGAGCAACGTCATATTGGCGGAATGAGACATTCCTCGGGTTTAATTCATAAAGTAGATATAGAAGAAGTATTTTATTTGATGGATTGACACAAAGTTAAATGGTAATACTTGTTGGCTTTCTTGTGAAATGGTACTAAGGTGAAAGTGAAATTGAAGTTGAAGGTGTGAAGATGGTGATGAGGAGATGCTTGTACTGTACTGTACTGTACTGTACTGTACTGTACTGTACCTGTAGATGTGGCGATTCGATAACCAACAGAAATAACTGTATGGAAGCTTCAGCTGCACTCCTGCCCCACCTTCAGCTACCTGTAACCCCACATCCGCTAGCATTCAGCACTGCATCCATTGCTGGTCGGTCAGAAGCACACAGTGAGGGGTAACCCCAGATTTAACTCGACCACATGCAATTATAACGATATTAGGGGGGACGCATAGAACTAAACTCTGCCCTGCATCCTTCGTATCTACTGCAGATTGGACATTTTAAGAATACAGTATGTCGAACTGGACATCACTTTCCGGCTCCGCATCTACGACATGGACAACCATATTGGCTCTGTCTACAACCATCTACTTGGCTCGGCGCATCCAGAAGAGGCTTTCGCCCAAGAGGCGTGCCATCATTCGTCCGACTGAAGAGCGCATTCTAATCCTAGGGGCATCCAGCGGGCTTGGGCGTGCCGTGGCGAAACAATATGCAGCCCGGAAAGCCAAGATATGCATTGTCGCCCGACGTGCTGAGCAGCTATCGCAACTAGCTGAGGAGTGCGGAGATGGTTGCTTTTGGGTAGCAGCCGACTTCAGCAGCGTAGCGGACATGGTACGAGTGAGAGAGAAGGTGCTCGTGGAATGGGGTGGCCTGGATTCTCTCTGTATATGCGCCGGTGTCTCTGCCGTACAGCCCGTGATGAGCCTAGCTGGTGTCGAGCCGAAGAAGGACCACGATGCAGATGATGTTGGCATACAGACGGCTCTAGATATCGCATCTCGTGCTACTCAAGCTAATTTCAACGGACCTCTTGTTACGGCGCTGTCATTCATCCCCTTATTGAAACGCACCTCGGCTTCACCATCTATTTTGTTGGTTTCCTCTGTGGCTGCTGTGGTCCCGGCACCGACTCGCGCACTCTACGCAGCTACCAAAGCCTCATCACTACTATTATTCCAATCACTTGCGATCGAGCATCCTGATATTGTATTCAGTTTTATTTTACCGGCGACTATCGAGGGAAACTTCCGAGCTACAGCCGTCGATGCCAGTTTGTCCCCTCAGGAGGCAGCACCACACAAGCAGGGGCTCAAGTTAGACTATGTAGCAGAGAGGTGCGTGGGTGTGATAGACCAACAAGTGCGAGGGAATGTGGTGATACCCTGGTTTCCGTATGCCATTGCGCACCATCTGTATAATATCTGGCCATCATTTATTGAGCAGCAGGCGAGGAGAAAGTATAACTTCAATTAACTACCTATGCTCATAATATGGCAGTCTATTGTTATTTCTCTTCACTAACAAGCTACATACCTCCTACCTACGTGTACCTAATGATACTTACTGTAGAATATTGTCTCCTGCGAAATTTCAGCTAGCTTGTGAGGTAACTAAGAAACAGTACACTAAATAGATGAGTACTGCAAACACGAATTTTATCAGTGATTCACTAAAACTAGTGTCATTAGATCGATGTGATGGTAAAGGCTGATTTCTCGGTCTGATATCCAGCAAAAGCATGACTTGAATTACGAATTTGACAAAAACACAGTATTGAACAGTAATCGAAATTCACACTGCAAACAACTTTCTTTAACACGTCATTGGCCGGTAATTTTCCCGGGTGGGGCTACAGATGGATTTATCTGATTGGCTAAAAATGAATTTCAACCATTGAATAAAAAAGCCAGCCCCACTGGCAGAATTTTAGACTGATTCCACTCACCGCTTTCCAATCTATTTAAATGGTTTCTCCCATCCGCTGCTTTTACTCTTCTTTTCTTTCCTTTTCTTCCCCATCTTAGTGCACGGGCTTTACGCGTCACAGTGAGGAGCAATCCGAGTGCGTGTTTTTGCTAGTTGAAAACTATTTACTGACCGCTCCATCTTGGTTTCGGCCGGGATGGGAATTTTTGGAACCCTCTCTTTTGAGACTTGCATTTTCGTTGCTGTCGGTCCCTGTGGGAGCGAGGCGAAGAAGGTGGCTGTTTCTGATCTGTGATGCGTTCTATGAGGATACCTATTCTACTAGCAGCAACACGTGTGATAGTTTCCAGTTTGGATATCGACTTTGGTAGTGGGAGGGCCTGGCGGTTGAGGCTCTGTTACTATTAAGACTAATCTAGGTACTAGCTGTCTCATCTAATTGGATTCGTCTGTCTTTCCGGTTCGTCGTATTGCTATGGATCGTACTCAAGATGGCTGTTAACTTATGAGCTCTCACTGGCCTCCTAATTACCCGAATAGATGCTCATGGATGTCAGTATTACACCGGCAGATCTACAACGCGGCGCGTCGCTTTCCCTCGGCCTACAGATCTACTCGCCCTGTGTTGTGTATTGCAGAGATATTGCAGAGACGACGATACCTTGTATCTCGTCCTACGTTTGTGTGCATTCATACCCACCGATAATAACGCGTTGGAGCTTCAATCCGTTGGTATTCGCGGATCATAAAGTTCGTAGCCCTCATCCTCCGTATCGCTCTCTGCATCTATGTCCCTAGGAATAGCCTTCTGTTGTTTAATACTACTCTTGTCCGCGTCGTCTTCCTTCGCTTTGGTCTCGTCGTCTGCCGCACCACCGATAGGTGTAAACGCGCTCTTGAAGCCCGACTTTTTGAACCCGCCCTTCTTGAATCCACTACCACCACCACTACCACCACCACCTCCTCCTCCTCCACCGCCCGTAGTACTTGTGCCAGGCTCACCGCCGAGCTTTATACTGATGAGACCGTCGGCTTTAGCTTCTGCTTTTCTCGCGCGCGCTCCTGCTGTCGGGTCCTTGACCATCTGCTTCATATCCTTCATGCGTTGGCGGTGGCTGTGATCGTAGCTACCTAGGTGGGCTTCGTAGTCGTTCATGCGCGAGTAGCCTTTCGAGCAGAGTTCGCAGTAGAAGGATTGGAGGGCGGCGCGCGCTGACGAGGTCTGCGCCGGTGGTAGGGTTTGGTGTCGCTGTACATTTCGGAGCGTTATTAGTCGTCTTTCAGCCAACTGACTCTTAAGTACCTAGGTAGGTATCAATTGCTGCTTGTTCGTTCGTACTCACCGGAGGCATATTGGGTATTAAGAGGAAAAGCCTGAATATTTCTAGGGTACTAAATCAAGTTGGCAGAGTCTTGGCTTTGCTTTGCTTTGCGCATATCATCAAGTTGAAAGATGCGAGATGCGAGATGCGAAATTGGAGATTGTACGGAATACGGAATAGGTGTAGAACGCGATAGGAAGGAAGTTCTAGGCTTGATACCCACCTGTATTGACGCTGTGGTAGGTCTTAAGCTACCTGCTAAGCAGCCTATGGCGGGGTAGATAGAAGGAAGTGGGTAGGGCTGGTAGGTACCTGGCCATTGACGTCAAGCGCCCGTTCAACAGCGACGTTTTCCCACCAAATTTTGTGGCTTTCATGCTTTGAAACGAACCTTAACATTTCCACCTCAACCTCATTTTAGGTAGGTAGGTTTTATTAATTCAAATATTCGATATATCGGAATTATCACACTCAAAAACTCGGTGGGCATAGGGAGGAAACAAGCCCATCGTCATCACATGGCGTCCGATCCTCGTGCCTTAAGCCATAAGGCCTCGCAAGAGACGATGATATCTCTACTCCAGCTGGATCCCTCACCAATAGACAATGCCTCTCTTTACGAAAAGGAACTTCCACCTCTACCTGAGGAAGCATCACAATATTCAGATCGAGATAGGAAATCTCTATCCCCAGGTTCATCTTCTTTGGGTTTAAGTGGTAGTGGTCGTGGCCCAATATATTACTGTATGTTTGTCTAGTTCCCTTCCACCAATGAGATCGAAGCCTTTACTAACCATGATCGTCGTCTTCCAGTATTACGAATTCAACGCTACTCTTCCTATACCTTTTCGTTCTTTGCCGGTCTTCATTTCGCCAATACCGCCGTCTTCCCGTTGATCTACCAATCCGTCCCGTACTCCGAACCCTTTCTTCTTATGGCAAGAGAGCTCTACCAGACACCTCTGACCGAACCGTTACTAGTAGCCCTACCCGCCGTGGCCCATGTTGCTTCCGGCATCGTCATACGTCTACTCCGACGGCGACAGAACCTCCGCCGATATGGAGGCGCAACACCGGGAGTCTGGGCTTTACACCACGCAAATTCTTCCTCTTCGTCCTCAAGTCACAAGAATACCATAAAATTCTGGCCGCCGTTTAGCTGGATATCTGCATCTGGGTACATGTTCGTTGGCTTGCTCGCTTCACATGTGGGTATAAACCGCATACTACCGTTAGTGGTTGACGGTGACAGTTCCAACATCGGACTACAATTCGTATCGCATGGCTTTGCACGACACCCATTGCCGCCCTGGGTCGCTTACTCGTTGCTCCTGTCTGTTGGCGTAGGTCATATGGTTTGGGGTTGGGCTAAGTGGCTCGACCTGGCGCCGCCTGCTAACTGGAAGAAGATAACGATGGACAAGCAGCTCCGAAAGAGGCGGCGGCGTGCCTGGTGGGGAGTTCAGGGCACCGTGGTGGTCCTCGCCGGGCTCTGGGCTGCAGGCGGGTTGGGAATCGTAGCGAGAGCTGGACCTGTCGAAGGTTGGCTAGCCACGGTTTATGATAACATTTATAGTGTTATTGGACACTAAACCGGGGCATTTGGAGATGTATAAGGATATCTATGTCTTAAGTAACTCCTACCCCTTACATATGATTGCATGATAGGTTAGCATTAGCGACTTTGAAATTTGATTCCTCAAATTCCAGCATATCAAGTATCGAGCCCCATGATTAACTTAAGAAACGACTTTGTTTTTGAACATGATTAAACTAGGTACTTAAGCTGACAGACATTCTACCAGGTAGTCTAGACCGTAGATAGCGTCAATGCTGTCACTAGAACGACCGGTAGGTATTAAATACCTTGGTAACACAGTTTGAACTGAGAATAATATGATTGTTTGCCTAAAATCCTCTGCTGAAGCACCTGTGTTATGACTCTTTCCCATCAACTTGAGGTTCTTCTTTGGTGATCACTGAGAGTATCACTCTTCTGATTTCTTACCTTTCTAACTCTTGGTGCATGAGAAACGCCGATTTCCATGATCTTGCCTTACAAGGCCTTTTGCAAGTATTTGGAGGTAAGTAAATGCTCCAACTTCAATCTACTGGCCTTCACCCATGCTTCAATCGAGTCTCTTACAAGGCTGACAAACTAACTACTTCACAGGTAAAGGCAGAAAGTGGATGAGATTGTATACAAGCACTACACTTGTGTACCTTCAAATCCTCTCACCGGGCAGCATGTGTACCACTCTGACCACTCATGCCACCTGCGCAGCATGTCAGGAACCCCTGTACGCGCGACTCAACTACCAGCGCCCCTGTCAAGAGGCTATAGATGCCAGCCACAATCAAGGCAATTCTGTCATCACACTCGGTAATTGTAGCAGTGGCTTGCATCAGGAGACGCGAACGAGAACATCAAACATACCTTGTGGATTCTGTCGGTGGAAGGCGTGGTGGCACGCCCGTCAAGAGCTGATTGGCGTCGACTTCTGGTCCCTTGGGGATAGGAGAGCGGCTAGTGGGGTTATGGTACAGACGAGGTTTGGCTGGCGGGTGGTCGGTCAAAGAGGGCACGTGAGCAACTCTTAGGAGAGCTAAGAGCAAAAGAAGAATCAAAGGTACCTATATAACTCGAGTCTGCTTAATCCTAGACATTACTAACACCATCATTATAGTCTAAAGCCTTATCCCAGGCGCGCAACATAAACTTCCAGGCCTTATCCATCCAACCTCTCTCGATAACCCTTGAGCGTCTGGTTATCCTCCGAGAAATCACCCTTTCTTAATAATCGCTACGACCCAGGACTATACGTCTCGCTTGTCAAGTGGTATGCCTGTCTCTCACCCGCCTCCTTAAGCGACATGTCAACGAAATAGATCATCATATGTTCGATACACCTGATAATCGCCCTGAATACTGCCCATAATATTCCAGCCTGCTTTTTTTTCTTGGAATATTGGTATCTACGATCCCCGGAGTGTTGTGCAAGAACATAACCTGCGCGTTGACTCCGGGCAGCTGGTTGTTGAATGCTAGACTCATAAGGAGAGTAACTAAGTTCCAGAGGAGTCTCATTTGTGCGTAGTAGGATAGAGCTAGGCATGCTTCAAGGTCTTCGTTTGTATCTAGGTAGGTACGCGGATTCTCAATCACAGAAATTACTTGAACGGAAGAAGGGTACATACATTCAGCTCCGCCAAGGGGCACACCCGTACCCATACTTACCTATGAATAGATAATCAATCTTCGTCTCTGTCACCATAATCTAGCTACTCGCTACATCAACGCTCGCGATAAAGGAGAGCTCAGTCTTTACTAAGACGATACGGCACCCGGGGTTCTTGATTCATTCTAGTTTCGGGCGCTGATCTCGTTCGAAGCGAGAGGGTTAACGTCCAAGTACCTATGTAGAACGTTGCGCTCTAGAGCCTGAGCGCCAATGCCACTAGTAGCACCAGCAAGTACGCACACGGTCCCTTCGCGGTGCTGGCCAGCGAAGTGATCATTGGCTTTGGCGACGGTGGTTATTTTCACCATTCTGTGAGAGGGTCGAGTGATACAGCATTCAAATGGGTGTTTTATTTATTCCATCCAACATCGTCGTACCTCGTCTACAGGTGTGCATCTATATGATAATCTCGTGCTTATAGAAAAGGGGAAAGTAGCAGATGCCCGGCCGAGGGCTATGGAGGTAAAGGAAAGGTGTCTCCTGATCTCGGATTTAAGGCCTACATCTCATCACCGGCGGCCAGCAACATGGAGTTGAGTTTATACCCGGGACCCAATCGCCCTGGGAAGGTCGATACTGGCCAAGCTTCACATATCCCACGCGATATTAGCGCTGAGGTTTAGGCGGCAATGTGTCGCTTGAAGTCAAATCCCAGGAATCCCTCTAGCCATCAAACCAAAGGAGAGGATGCACATAAGAGATAAGAAAATACAAATTTAAAAGAATATTGACAGGAAAAGATAGGAATTCCTCCTTACATCTGACCCTCTGTTTGAACTGGAATTCCAAGTAACGTGTTTCCGATTATGCCTTGGTCGGTCGGGGCAATCTCAGTGGACGACCTAGATAATTCCGCAATCAAGTCCCAACAGGCAAAATAACCATTCCACAATGGAACTTGGGCTGTAGCCCTCGTCAAGAAGTACCACCACTATTTCTATACTGGAGTATGGGTTATATTTAGTGAGAGCAATAGCCTCGCTTAAGGGGTTCAACTTGGCACTAAACTTATTATTCGGACTAGTATCGAAAATATCTGCCATTCTACTAGTAATAAGGCTTTTAGCAAAAATCGAATCTTGGAGGCTCTATCTTATCCCCTCTTTTATAATGTTTGTTCTGGATTTCCGACTTAGGAGGCACGTTTTATATTGAGATTGTTTGAGAAGATCGCAAAGCATGTCCGGGCGCCATCTTGTTGCAACATGCAAAACTAATTCATCCATGGGGTTGCCTCCCTGACCGATTAAGCGTTGGATTAGCTCGTTGTCGTTTTGGTATAGCCCAAGTATCAGGAATCGTGTAAGTAGATTCTGTGTTGCAAGTTTGGATCCCATTAAGAAACTGAGCACATCATCATCCCTGATATTTCTCAAGAGAATTGATAGCAGGCCATTCCCAAAACCACATTGCGAAGACGGAGACAAAAAGGGTTCAATAAATCTGAATTCCATAAAGCTCTGAAAAGAATCATGATATCCAAGGACAGTAGCTTTGTGCCACAGAAACCGATCTGCATAGTCAAATGTTGACAAGAGGTCCGCGATGATTGATTCGTCCCCCCAATCAAATATCGCCCTGTACCGTGGGCGTGAGCCTATGTCGGTATCGCCCCACGTAATGCTATCCAACATAATAATATTGTCGTCGGGGTGCAGTGGTATTGGTTGGCAAGGAATGCATGAAGTTTCTTGGTATGCACGCAGTGTAGGGGTAAATGGGATTATACTACAGGATTGAAATGAAGGGACTCGAGTAGTATCATGGGTATTATTACTCCCATTCACTGCTGTACCTTCGGAGAAAAGATAGGAAGCGGGTGCTTCTATTCGTGCTTGGGGTGATTGGTCGATGTGATGCGATGTTTGCCGGAAATCTGCATCAGAAATCCATGCGCCGTCTAGAGTTTGGATTTCAAGACTAACCTGCTGGTTGTCCATGTTATTATCTCTGAAGGCTGGGGGGGTCGAACCTAGATGCTGATAGACCGAATTTGCTCTTGTAATGTCGCCGCGCTCGGTGTATCCTGTGCTCAGGAATTATGCGCCCTGATATGCGAACTCTGACTTGAGTCCCTCGAGGAAGACCATCCATTCTTTCGAGAATTGGCTTCCATTCATGCACTTTTGAGTTCTTGCGGGCCCGCCATGACTTTAGTTGACTTTTAATTTGAGCAGGGCTTCGAAATCTTTTAGCATGTGTGAAATACACCCGATAATGGACAAGGAACTCACTTTACTAAAAAGCGATAGTTATTTTCCATTCTTTAAACCAGTTCTTTAAGCTTTAGGCCTTCATTGATATGACAAAGGGTCTGAGCTTAAAGTGTATATTTAAATTCATATAATAATTTTTATAGGTTTTAAGGTTTTTAATTTTTTTTTTAATTTAAATAAAAATTTTTAAACTTATTTATGCTTAAATTTAATAATATAAAATATATTAAGCTTTTTAAATATTTTTATATTAATATAATTTATATATATAAGCATTATTTTTTTAATTTATATATATTAATAATATTTTAATATTTTATTTTAA